>JAHZND010003327.1:0-13518 GCA_027744115.1 Acrocyrtus sp. NNG-2020 | reverse complement strand
TTTTGATTTGGTCTACTTACTGGAGGAAGGTGCAGGACCTGGTGACGAATTCCTGCTTGAGGAAGATTGGACTGCAACTGAAATAGTATCAGGCGTTTTTGATAGATGTATCCGCCTTCCACCATGTTCCATTGCGGTGAAGAACGCTGACGCACTTTTTGAAGATGAAATTACGGATCTCGGTTGCTTTCATGACGCTCTGACCCTTGCAGAATATGGAATTGTTTCTTTTCCTGACATTTTTAATCCTCAGTCGGCAAAGGAATATTGGCACAATATACTAGAGAGGGTAACAATTTGCTATAACGCGATTCTATCAAAGTATTACCATAATACAATTGGTGATTATTTTCAATTTTCATGCCAAAAATCTTATAGAATGCTGCAGAAAACTTTTTACGCATTTACCAGAATCAAATTGAACCCATGTTGGGAGGAAATTTATGCTCATCTGCTTCATTGCTGCAACCAATTCGGATTGGAAATACAGAATCTATTGCTATTATTGGAATGAGTTGCCGCTATCCAAGATGTAACTCTCTGGAACAATTTTGGAAGCTGCTTTTTGAAGGAGAAGACGGCACCTCTCGACCTCCTTCGCATCGCTGGAATAAAGATGAATGTCTCCCTGCGACCAGAGACTGGAAGCACACAGCAGCAGGCTTTTTGAACGTTCCCGTAACCAATTTTGACGCCAGATTTTTCGGGGTAAGCCCGAAAGAGGCAGAGATCTTGGACCCACAACATAGAATTCTAATGGAGGTCTCCTGGGAAGCTTTAGAAGATGCTTGCATTGACCCACAAAGTCTTAAGGGGACATCTGGATCGGTTGTAATTGGCTCTTGGACAAAAGATTTTCAAGAAATTGTCAAGAACTTTGGTATTGCTGATGACTTTCGGACCTACATTGGGAGCTCACTTGGAACTGCGTCTGCCCGCATTTCCCAACAATTAAAGTTAACCGGACCTAGTCTAGGCATTGAAAACGGATGCTCATCCTCCATGGTTGCAGTTCACCTGGCGTGCAAGAGCCTCCTCTCGGGGGAAACTAACTTGGCACTTGCAGGTGGAGTAAATCTTTTGCTGAATCCCTTTGACGAGTCTCTTATCCCATCCGCACTTTCTTCTGAGTTTCGATGTAAAACTTTTTCTGAGAATGCAGATGGCTTTGCCAGAGCCGAGGGGTGTGGCGTTCTTGTATTAAAGCGATTCACGGATGCAGTCAAGGATGGGGATAGGATTTGGGCGCTCATCAGGGGCTCTGGGATATCCCAGGAGGGAGTCAGTACAAGTCTAGGTACTCCCACTGTGGAATGTGAATCACTCGCAATGTTGAGGGCAATGGAAGACGCCAATGGAAGTGGCGGCGATTGCAAAAGCGTATTATTCCAGTTTGAGAAAGGAGAAACTGGTAATTGGAAGCGTAAAAACAAATGTTGGACATACCGAGTCGTGCTCCGGTATAACTGGAATTATGAAGGTTGTGCTAGCCATGCACCACGGAGTAATTCCTCTGCATAGAAACTTCAACAAACTGAATCCGGTAATTGACCTTGATGCAGTTCCAGCTAAAATCCCCCTAGAAACACTTGAGTGGTCTGGACACCCAGGAAAATCTAAGCTGGCCGGTATAAACTCTTTTGGAATGGCTGGCACTGATGCTCACTTGATTATCGAGGAACCTCCACCAGCACAAGGAAGAGCGTCAGAGTTTGCAAGTGAAAATGAAAATGCCGAAAGACCACTGCATGTCCTGAAAGTTTCTGCAAAATCCGAAGCTTCTTTACAGAATCTACTAACTAGCGTGCAAAAAAATGTTGCATCAAGCGGAACAGCGGCATTGTCGAATATTTGCTACTCGGGAAACATTGGCAGAGCTGATTTTAGCTTCAGGGCAGTACTCATCGCCAAATGGAAAGGAGAGATGATAGCCAAAATTCAGCACAATACCTTCCCAGTTGACGAGATCCCACTGCACACTGGAAAGATCTGCTTTCTGTTTGCTGGACAAGCCACGGCATATCCAGAAATGGCTAAGCAGCTATACCAAACCAGTCCCGTTTTTCGAAGACATTTTAGTCACTGCGAAAATGTATTTTCGAAATTTCATCAGATTAACGTCCAAGATGTTTTATGGGTGCCAACTGCTACTGAAAAGATGAGAGGAAGCGAATATGCGCACTCTGCAATCTTTTGTGTTCAGTATGCTCTCATGAAGCTGTGGAATAGCTGGGGAGTTAAAGCTGACTTTGTGCTGGGACATAGCTTGGGAGAATGTGCAGCAGCAGTGGACGCCGGTCTGTTAAGCTTGAAGGATGCTATTATGTTAGTTGTTGAGCGTGGTCGACTCACAGATAAGCTCCCGGCAGGAAATATGCTTGCAATTCGAGCAAATGAAAGCTACGTTGCATCGGCGTTAAAAACGTTCCATGCAGAACAGAAAAATTCGGGCATATTGGACCTCGCCATTGTCAACTCTGAGGATCAGACTGTCGTCGCTGGAGATCCTCACTTAATTCAGTCATTTTCTGAATTTTGCACTGAAAATGGAATGAAGTGGACCAAGCTAAAATCTTCAAATGCGGTACATTCCAGACACGTGGATAGTATTATGGAGGATATTAAAAATATTTGTAAAAGACTTGATGGAAAAAAACTACCGGGTGTGAATAGTAAGTACATTTCCAGTATGTTGGGGCAACTAGTAAAGCCCGAAATAGTTAATGAGGAGTACTGGGCACAGCAAGGAAGAGAAAAGGTGTCATTCCTTGATGCCAGTAGGAAGGCTGTTCAACTTGGCTGTACAGTTTTTATAGAGATTGGATCTCAACCAATTTTGAGTGCTCTGGTAAAGCAGAATGCGGGCCGAGATGTTGTCTGCGTTCCATCATTAAGGAAAGGTGAGGATAATTGGGAAACTTTACTTCACAGTTTAGGAGCGTTGTATTTGAATGGGGTCGTCATTGACTGGGAGAGCTTTGACAACGGCTATCGGAGAGAGAAGATTCGTGTCCTTCCCCATTATCCTTTCTCTGGAAGGAAATTTTGGCCGACAAGAAAAGTCTTGGAAAAAGAGGTCTCTTCTTACCCGTTGCTAGGAGCCAGTCTGGAGACTGCAACGGCCGCGGATATTTTTCAGAGTTCATTTAGTCTTTCGTCGCACATTTATTTGAAAGATCACGTGATCGGAAAGAGCGTCGTTTTCCCTGGAGCAGGCTACCTTGAAATGTGCCTTGCTGCTGGTTTGCAGACATTCGGTCATAGGACTCCTCTCCAAGTTACAAATTTGTCTTTTGATGCACCATTCCAGCTGAGAGAAATGAATAGTGTGGAGCTTCAGACGGTGGTCCGGAGGATTCACGAACTGTGTAGGACAGCAGACGATGGAGTGAGTGTTCAAATCTATCAGAAAATGGAGCCTGACTCGTGGCTGCTTCACGCAGAAGCTTTCGTAGAAACATTGGATGTGACCACTGGGGAGTACGCACTCCCGTTGAAAATTGAAGCATCCATTCGAAAAATATTTGGTGAAAAGCTGGAGAGCAGGCTGACTTCCGAATTCTACGAAAAGATTGCCAAAGTGGGGCTCCCATTTGGGCCTATGTTTTGCAGCCTTGGAAAATCTTGGAAAAGTTCTGACTCCAAACTTCCGCTGTCAATTATAGCAGAAGTAAAAGCCCCAAGTCTTTACAATCGTTATGTTGTTCATCCAATTATTCTGGACGCAATGCTCCAGTCCGTACTGTTTCTAAATTTTTGCACAATTGGAGCTGAATTTAAATTATTGCTTCCGTTAAAAGTAGGAAAGTTTGTTTGGCTAGGTAGAAACACTACAAACCAGGCGTACGTGGTAGTACTCAGGTCAGTCTTATCTGAAGGGAAAGATTCCTGCACAATTATTCTCGTGGATGAAAATGGAAACACACTGGCAGTAATGACTAGAGTCGAGGTAGTAACTACCACAACGAAAATATTAGAAGTGGCTTTGGAGCAACAAAACGCGCCAAAAAATAATATGCCTGTAATGTGGGAGGAAAACTGGTGTCCGTCAAACGGCCCAATGCATGATCGTTTGGACTTTGATAGTTCCAACGACGACGAATATTACAGTGAGGACATCCTCAGAGAGTTTTCCAGGAAGTATAATATTTTGGATGTAGGGGCTTCTGAGGTAATACGCTTTTTGAAGAAATTTGTGTACTTCAGTATACTTAGACTTCTTTACCAATGCGAAATGAAAACATTGTCGATTGGTGACAATCTTGAACTAGACGAGCTAGTATTGAAGCTGAAAATAAACACAAAGTGGAGCAAACTGCTGGGGTATTTCTTAGATGTTCCATGTGAGGAAGGAGCGCTGGCTAAAGTTTCTACTGAAGGTCAATATCAATGTGTTGGAGAGATTCCAGGAAAAATTGAAGTAAATGACACTTTGCACAGTGCGGAATTGACTACCACCTTGCAAAGTAAGTTTAGCTCTGCTGAACTTATGTACAAAATGGGAGAGAACCTCTGTGGAATTCTAAATGGGACAATTTCTTCGCTTTCAATTTTATTTCCGGAGAATGCTGAAGCGTTGTCTGTGGGAACCTTTTACCAGGAATACTATGATTTGGTGGGACTTCGAAGTTTATACGTCGAGGCAATGCTTCATTGGCTAAAACACTGGAAAAGAACTTGCAAAGGGAAATTCGTTTTGAGAATTTTAGAAATTGGTGGTGGTACCGGAAGTCTTACCCAAATGCTTTTTAGTGCCTTGAAGGAAGTGGGAGTAAATTTTGAGTATACTTTCACTGACATTTCACCAACATTTTTTAGTGCTGCGAAGGGCCTCTTTGAAACATTTCAAGATTCAGTTTTCTACAGAAAATTTAACATCGAGAAAGATCCAATTGACCAGGGATTCATCCCAGAATACTACGATTATATTTGCGCCGCAGATGTATTTCACGCTACGAAAGATATTCGAGAGTCTCTGGAAAATGCCAAAACGTTACTGAGAACTGGTGGCAGGTTGGATGTCATAGAAATGACCAAGGTAAATCGAATAGTCACGTTTCTGTTTGGAGCTGTAGAAGGATTCTGGAGATATCAAGATTTCGATCTTAGAAAAGATCACTGTACGCTATCAAAAACGGGCTGGAAAAATGCTGCGGAGTCGGTTGGTTTGGAAGTGCCCGCAATACTTTCCTGTTCCAATGATTACCACTCACTAATTTCGTTTAGAAAAGGAAAAGAAAATATTCGCAAATTGGTGAAACTGATTTCAAGTGATAAGCTGTGGCTTCACTTTCACCAAGAAGACAGCAAATTGTCTAATTTTCTATTGGATGGACTGAAAAGATGTACTAATAGAAATGTGTTGGTAGTTCGTTCTGGAAGTGAACTGAAAATTGGAAAAAATGGAGCAACAGTAAAACTAAGTTCGGAGTCCGATTTTGTAGCTCTAATAGATCTAGTAGAGAAAAGGAGAATGATTCTTGAGGGGATTCTCTATTGTTGGACTCTAGATCGAAGTTTGTCAACACAAGAAGCGGTTCTGCGTCCATACTTCTACTTGGCTAAATCCATTGCCAAAATAAATCAGAGAAATAGAAGCAAGCCAAGATTAATTACTTTATTTGATGGAGTAGCTCCAATTGTGGAAGGTGAAGGTATGGAGGGATACTTTTCAAGTACTGTTTGGGGATTCGTGAAAAGCTTGAATGCTGAAAATTCTGAAATGAATTGCCGCTGCATAGACGTAAAAATGTGTGGGGAAGGTGATATGCAGCAGGTATTTTACGAAATCTGGAGAGACTGGGAAGAGGAAAGCCAGCCGCATCTTCATGTCGCTTACAGAGAGGGGTTGCGATTTACTCCAAAATTGAAGCATTATCAACCGCAATTGACGAACAATGACATTCCATTACTAGCTTACCGATTCCAGTTGGAGTTACCTGAGTCAAAGTTAATTGACGATTTGAAGTTTGTAAATATGGAAATGGGCTCAGTGAATGAAGACGAAGTTGAAGTTCAGGTGAAGGCATGTGGGCTAAACTTTAGAGACTGTTTGAGCGTCCTCCAACCACCAGAGTATTCCCGAGAAATAAATGGAATTGGCCTGGACATTGCTGGAGTGGTGAGTCGTGTAGGGGAAAACGTTACGAGATGGGCTGTCGGTGACCGAGTGATGGGATTAAATACTAGCCAGCAACTTCCAACTCATTTAAAGTGGAATCAGGGCGATGTTTTTGGGATTGAAGATGAAATCACATTTTGCGAAGCTGCGACATTTCCAACGGTGTTCATTTCCGCTTACATTTCCCTTGTGGAGATTGCAAGAGTGAAGCCTACTGATACAATTTTGATTCATACAGCAAGCGGTGGTGTAGGACTGTGTGCTATCCAAATTTGTAGGTACCTTGGAGTTAACAATTTAATTTGTACGGCCGGAAGCAAGAGAAAGCAGCAGTATTTGAAGGAGCTTGGAATACATCACGTACTAAATTCAAGAAACACGAACTATGGCAACAGTATTTTGGAACTAACTGAAGGTCGTGGAGTAGACGTTGTACTAAATTCGCTGACCAGCGATGGATTTAAAGAAGCATCTTTGTTAGCTTGTGGAAAAGGTGGTAGGTTTGTGGAAATAAGCAAGCTGTCAATTTGGCTTCCTGAAGAGGTGAAGGTTGTCCGCCCAGATGTCCAGTATTTCATTGTAGATGCTTCCAAGCTGGAGCCAAAGGAGTGGCGGCGACTTATGACAATATTGTCAAATTTTTGCAGGAGGAAGACAATATCCCCTCTTCCATACGTTAGGTACGATGCAATTCGAATCAAGGATGCTCTGAAATATCTCCAGAAGGCGAAGCACATTGGAAAGATTGTTTGCGTGATGCCAGATATTAAACAGATCGATTGGTCGGTATGTAGTGGAGACTCCTCTGTTTCATGACAATTGTACTTATTTAATAACTGGCGGTCTAGGAGGAATTGGCTTCCAGGTTTGTCGGTGGATGGTCCAGAAAGGAGCCCGGTACATATTGCTAGGTGGACGCAATATGCCTTCTACTTCTCTACAAAAATCAATTTCTGAAATGAATTTGAAAAACGGTGTCAATATCTCTGCGGTTTTGCTAGATGTCGGAAATTTTGTGGAATGCGAGGAACTGATCAGGAATGGAATTTCCGGTATGGGGTATCCTCTACTAAGAGGTATCATGCATTGTGCGGGAGTGCTTAGTGATGGTGTCATTGAGACTCAAAACTGGGATAACTTTCCTTTGACCTTTAGAGCGAAGGTAGATGGAACAATTAATCTGCATAACGCAACAAAGGACATAAAACTGGAACATTTTGTCCTTTTCTCTTCAATTGCTGCTGTATTTGGATCACCAGCTCAAGCAAACCACACAGCTGGAAATAGCTTTGAGGACTGCTTCGCTCACTACAGAATATCGATGGGCCTTCCAGCAACATCAATTAATTGGGGACAGTGGATCGACGTAGGAGTGGCGACTGAAGTTGAGTTACCTGGAATCAAGCCATTCGGTAGTGATCAAGGAATAGCCGCATTGGAGTACGCTTTAAGGCAAAACAGAACGCAGACATGTGTCTGTAATGTTGATTCGTTTAATGCAGTTGCTAAGCGTATACCTCATCTCGCCTCCTATCTTGATGAAAACTTGTGGAAGTTTAACGTGAACTCCATTCCACTAATCTCAGCACAATATACCAAACCGGACGTAACTCTACCCAGAGGTGCCTATTTCTGGGATACATTTAACCTGCAGCTGGATGGCGCTCTTAAGCTACAACTCATCAAAGAGCAACTTGGCCTAATTCTCAGATCAGTTTTAAAATTAGATTGGAGCGATATCATTGACGAAAATGTACCCTTTCAAAACATGGGCGTTGATTCTTTAATGACAATCGAAATTCGGAACGCACTCCAACTCTTTCTTGGTAATAGGGCAAATATAAAGACTGCCACACTCCGTGATAACGGCAATTTACAGCAGCTGTCAAAAGTCATCCTGGAAATGATTCAAAGTAAGTAAGAGTAACTCACCACCATGAAAACAAAAAATGTTGTTCTGTTTGTTTATTATCAGAAAACACAAATACCTACGTGAACTTGAAAGCTACGTACTACTTGTAAATAAATACCCAAATTTTGGAATTTAAAATATTATATTACTTGAGAGCTGAGTTGAAGTTACGAATAAATAAATTTAATTTCCTTAAAGCTAGTTGTAATGTTTTATAAATACACTTAATTATTTACCTAAATTGGATTATAACTCCAATCTAAAATTACAACTTTATGGGTTCATACATAAACAGTTTCGAACGCCATCCACTCTCCTACAAGTGTCTCCTGTCAAAGGTGCTGGCCAGTAGCATTTAACCCTCTGTGGAGCTGGAACCAGGCAAGTTAAGGGAGCCCCAGCAGGAGCCCCAGTGGCCATACCGCAGCTCGTTCGTTGCAGGGGAGGCTGCGCTCATGATAACGCATCCCATAATAAAAGGGCATTCCCGTGACTGCTGGTTTGTTGAAGGTTGTGGCCTTTTATTTCCACCGGGAAGAAAGATCGCCCTCATACTCTAGATACCAACAAAGAAATAATTTTTACAAATGCTTTTCTGGCAAAATTTAGTCTGAAAAGGTAGAGGCGAATTTAAATTACTTTTCCCTTTTGTTTTCTTGCATCGCAATATTGAATTAATAAAAACACGCTAAAAATCACTACGTAACATTTCACCCCCATAATTTCGGAATTTCAGAAAATTAAAATTTACAGTCTTACAATTAACACTCAGGTTGATTGCGTAGCTAAAGGTAATCGTATACGTATTAATAAGCAGATACGTCAAGACTTTCATTTTATACCTTTTCATTTAAAAATTAGTTGTGTCACTATTTTTGCAGGTGGCTGTACGAAGATATCTAAAAGCAAAAAACTAAAAGCCGGTTAGTAAAGCAGTTTACTGGCTTAGTATGTCACTTATGTATATTCGTGTTATCCAGCAATAGCAAATATTTGCACAGGAGGCATTGTAGGCTTGAAAATAGCTCTTACTTTCAGTTAGCCATAGATAGACTTGGAATAATTTATCATGGTTGGGTTAACTGAAGGAGTACTGAATTTATTAAATTGCGTTATATTCACGTGTCGATATCTCAAACTAATTTTTTTTTGGCATTTAGGAAGATATTGGTGGAGTTTAAACTGACATTTCCAAAAAATAGGACTGTTACCTACAATTTTAAGAAAATCAATCATGAGGAAAATTATAAAGTACACGCAAACATTTTGTCGTTTAATTGTTGCTTCAGCTACTTAGGCTTCGCCATGCTAAGGTAAATTATTTAAGCTGAAATATTTATATAATAATTGCTGTCTGTCATAGATCACCATTTATTTTATAATCGGAGGAAGATGGCTCAAATAATCAAGCAAATTCGGTTGACGGGTAAGCAAAGCAAAGGATAAATGTACCTAAGTTGCCTTATGATTAACCGCAAATAAATCCCTCAAAATTGGAAGCTTATTTTATGTGTATGTTTTATTGCATTTTGATTTTTTTCCACTACTGCTTGACACGATGTAGCGAGGGAAAGTACTACGTAAGGCATCTATTTCTTGAATTTAGTTTCCAATTAGATTTTGGTTGTCTCCTTTCTTATTAGAGCAGGGTCAGTTGTATCATGCGTCATCCTTGAATTCTCCTGACTTGAATTCCTTCATTTTCGTATTTCTTTGAGCCAAACAAGGTCGCTTTACTGATTTGCTGCTTTATAATGCCTATTCTATGATAGTGGATTGACAGAGGAAAGTGACCCGTGGAAAGTTTAGTACTCTAAATGGACATGCCACATAGTACATAAAAATATAGGTACCATATTATAGTACTCATGCTTGCAAAGTCCAGAAAATCTCGGCTTGTTCCTAGTTTTTGTTAGGATGAGCTGATCTCAAGGTTACTACTGCAACCCTTTTCTGCGGCTACTGGTTTGGGATGAATGAATTGATCTCAGAAGAAAGAAATTGTGCATCTTTGCTTTTGTCCTTGTAAAATACATTACGTAAGGTCATAGGAAAAATTACTGTGGCATGAACCAATCTGAAAAAATCTTCTTCAGCCAGCCTCAAACTGAATATTACCAAATCCTTATAAGCTATTGTTACTCAAACACCCTTATTTATGTATGTATATAGACTTTGAAATATCCAAACTCAGCTTTCTCTTTCGCTGAATAAAAACATCGGTGTAATTATATTTTGCCTTCCATTTGAGTGTGATCTTTATTGCAGGACTCAAGTCAAGTTTTCGTTTTCTCCGTTTGCAGTTTTTTCTGTTGGCAGTAATTTGTGGACGATTTTCTATACAAGTTCTCCAAAATGGGGAAAACTGCAAAAATATTTATTGGACTGCTACTCGTTGTTGCAGTGAAATGTGACTTGTTGCCCAGTTCAACCATAGAGCACCCAAACCTGTCGCTTCTTTGGGCAACATCGCGCTGGGGTGTAGTGCGGGATGGAGTTGACTTCGACATGCTAGTCCAGCTTTATCCAGATTGTGAGCTACTAAACGAAGAAAATGTTGGAGAAGAAAACCTCGCAAAATCAAAGTTCATGTGTACCGAGTACTTTGATAAGAAAATTGTTCAAAATTTGAGGGCAATTTGCAACGTCGTCACGCCAGACAATAAGAAGCTTTTTTACAAGGGAGTAGTGGTAGGATCTGATGACACTCAAATTTCTACTTTTGCGAAAGCATCGACTACATACTCCTTTCTTACGAATGAAATCAACGCATTCATGACCCCAGCATTTCCCGTGTCACTCAAACAAGCACAGTTAGTAGACTTCAAAGCACCATTTCTGGACTCGTCACAAATGCAAAGCGATCTCGACAACCTAATCCGTGAAACAATTGGCAGCTCAGATACGTCCAGTGACGGCGCCACTGCCACCGACTTATACATAATGCAGAAATTTGAGAACGCTTCATCCAAGTTGATTGACACCTTAACAGGATGGAAGGAAGGTCGCCTAAACCCTGAATTTTTCTCAGATTTATTAATGACAGACAAGCTACCTCTTTGTGGGAACAAGCGCTGCTACTTGGACTTGGCACTACCATACAGCTGCGAAGAGAGTAAAGACGAGAAGCTAGACGTACCCAGTTTTTGTTTTCAAGTTTATCGTTCCTCGAGTATCCAAGACGGAATTTCTTGTCATCGGAGATCCAATCGATAAATCGTTTGATATGGAACTTGACTGTGGTTCAAAGTCGGCTGTTCAAGATGCCCCAGAAACATTTCGCTGTCAAACAATGTACAAGTACGACAAGCAACTGTGGATTTATTCCAAAAACGAGAAGAATGAATCCTGTGCCTTTGATTTAATAATGGAAGGTTCAAAAGACAGAATCGCTCCAAATGAAAAGGACAAATATGTTTTATACAATCGGAATCCGTCCCTTTGTAACACCTCCGCATTATTGGATTTAAGCAGCTACGTAACCGTCGACTGCCAACCAAAAACTGCCGAGAAAATTGAGCCCGAATGTCGTGTAATGATGAATAAGCATTCTAAAGATATTTTCTCTCAGTTACATGATACATTACAGAAAATTTGAAGTAAATTTTCGTATTTTATTTTAGGTTGGAAGTCGTGGAGATGGACGACAATTCGCATACTGCCCCACCAGCACATTCGCCTTTAATGGAACTGAGTACCAATGTCCGAACCATGTGTTTTCTGTACTGACCTCGGATTCTCTGCCACTCACAGTGGGATGCAATAACCAACGAAGTCTTTCTTCAGATATGTACGGTCCTTTTCCTCTTGGAGAAGGATTCTTTGCACCAGGGAAATTTTTAATTAATCCCCAAGAACTTCCATTCTTTGATGAGAACGCACAGCCGAAGCTGGAAAAAATTGCACTCAATGAGCTACAGCAAAAATATTGCCTTGCTGAATAATTAATTACTGAATGAATTAAATCAAAACTCGAACTCATGTAATGTTTTAGCTTAATGTTTGTTAATTTTAAAGTAATTCTAAATAAAGACTGCCGTATTTTATTATTTTGCGATGATATTTGTATGATAACGACATTTTCCTCCTTCGCAACTATTTTTGTAATAAACTGAAACTACTTATTTCAGAATACAATATTAGAAGCGGCCGGTTTTGCTGACTGGGCATGTAGACTGTTATTAAACTTAATTTGCTAAAAGAATTTGCTACTTTTTCAAAATTACATGCTTATAAACCTCATAGTGACGTCAAATTACTGTTGGGTACCTTCCTTCTCAAGATCATATCTTTCATTATTCCACTACTTATATAGTTAGATCCCCCTCTTTTCCTTGGCGATGTCATAAAAATGAAGTCAATCACTGATCCAAGATACACTCGCAAATAACCCAACACAACTGAAACGGCAAACGAGTCAATTTCTCTTTTTATTAAAAGTGAAACTTTTAAAGAATTTCATTTAGGTATGTTTATTTTAAATGATTATGATACAGTATGTCATTTTTACTCGTTTCGTTTCGTTGGCTTATTTTGTATCATGTTGCATACGATTTTGGATCCATATTTGATTTATGTATTCCATATTAATTAGGAATGATTTTCATTACTGTTCAGGTTTCTGTAGAAATGTTTCTAATATGTTAACAATTTCCTCGACAGAATGTTTCCAAATTCGATTAACTGAGATTTCTTCTAGCTGCAGCAATCTCATGCAGCACATCATTAAACCTTCTCCGTCGAATATTATTTTCTTATATATAGAATATTACCTTCGTCGAATTTTTTCAAGGCCTTTGGCAAGTCTTTCAAGACAAGACGATAAAGTTGAAGAAGAGACCGTATACAACAAGCGTTACTTTATAAATAGCAGAGTAGGTGTATCAGGTATTGTATAAATTTATTATTTTATTTATCAGGAAATGTTTACAAACAATTCTAATTGCTTTCATCAAGCACAAATTGCTATAAATTACAATTATTATAATAAAACATTTTAGCACTATACTACCTTCAACATTCAGTTAACTTTTGAATTATAAAATTGAAACAAACTTGATTTATTTCGCTAAGCTAAATTTTAATTCCAAGTTGTCAGGCGGTTGGATTAAAACGCTTTCGGTTGTTTGCACGGGGATCGGCGTTTTTGCAGTAGGCTCAACCAGGAAGTTGTGAACAATGTGGGCTATCACGGCTTTGATCTCCACGAGTGCAAATCTCATTCCAATGCCTATACAAATAAAAGAAGGGGTTTATTCGGGCTATAATAACCAACTACCCGCAAAGAATAAATTGCACTATGAGCGTGACGAAATCACGTCGTAATTAATTAATTGATTAATTAACTAATTGATTGATTACAATTACGGGGCCCAGAACCAAAAGATAAGTAACTATAGGTGTTCCTCTTGGCCTTGTTTTCCGCTGAGAAATGTTCCGGATAAAACTCGTCAGGATATTCATAATGCTCCGTGTCTCTTTGGAT
>JAHZND010003326.1:0-22247 GCA_027744115.1 Acrocyrtus sp. NNG-2020 | reverse complement strand
ACCTAATCGCCTCCTGGCAATATCATTAAGTGGAAGAAATCACTGTAATTAGTAATATTCTACTTTAGAAGCCAAATCGTCTCAAAACGAATCCAAACTGTTAAGTGTGTGTTTTAAATATCTGAAAATGTTGTTCATGAAATATTGACAATCACAGTCCTCGCAGCACGCGTCAATTTTGGGACTGAGTGATTGTAGAAATTTAACTAGGTACATTGCAAAATGCAACGCCCAGCAAACAGCTTCGGCATACAAAAGTGCGTTTAACAGAGGTCGTATGGTTTATGGTACTGGTTTTGGTGCCGCAATACGCTGACGCTGATTGCACTTATAGTGCAAGCAAGACCCTATGAGCGGCCAATGCTTGTAGTTATTGATAAGTTTACTTTTAAAACTTAGGTATCATTATCATTACATTCGACATTTCATTGTCTTTTAGATGATAATAAAAAATAGTTCACATGTATGCATATTTCATGCATAACGGATATTAGTAAAACTTATTGGAGATTTCAGTTATTGGGGTTTAGCAATCAATTTTTATGAATAAAAAATTGCACTTTTTGCATGTAGGTAGATAAGCCACCAGTGGTAGCCTACCACCTTAAATTTACGTGTTTACCGAGTAGGTAATCGGCAAAAACTGGAGTAGAAGCATACCTTTATCCTCCTGTGATCTTTTTAAATGTGATAAGAACAAGGATTTCCGCACCCCATCATATACTTTTTTGTACATAGCAAATGGGGAAGCAGTAGTGTCACTATATCTCATTTTTTATTAGCACTATGAAATAATTTCCTAATACACATGCACAGCAAAACAAGTTTATATGATAACGGAAGATTACTCTTTATTATGTAATTGGACCACATTCGAAGCACACAGTCTGGTTGAAAGATCTACCTTTGTAGATTTCTCATTAAAAAACAATCAATTTCGGAAACGTGATCATTAATTAAGTGCATGCAAACCACAGCAGCGGTAAGCCTTTAAAATATGCAGAAGGATAGCAACAATGCTTAACACATTGCATATTGTTATCTCTCCAAAAATAAGCTTAGCAAATCAAAGGAAGAATACACTGTTTAAACTGAAAGAAGACAAACGGCAGTATTACATCTATCATAACAATCCCGGTAATGTTGGCTAATCAATCAAAGTATTGTTGTAATTAATTTATCCTGTCATATTTAGGGATTCTATGTAAGGTTTATCTAGTTTATATATGATGTTTTGATTAAACTTCGTTGTTCTCAATTATATTCATATTAACTAAAGATAAACTGTCAGCCGTTTGGCGGTTCACAAAAGCCTACAATACATACAATACAATACATACCTACGTACCTATACGAAACGATTTAACATGTATTTTGAAATATCACAGTTTGTTGATTCTTCTCTTTATAAATATGACGTACATTTTACTCTTTATTATGGCGCTGCTATACTATGTACGCATTTCGTCTTGTCGGGCATAAAAAACCAAACTGAATAACAACGTTTTGGATGAAGACGAATGAAACATTTATGAAATAATTTTTATAACTTGTCAAAATGAAAAATGGATCTTTGAGTAGTACCCTTTTTATTTTCACTGACTGTTGTAAAAGTCGCATTGAATGTGATTTAGTTGCCTAATGCTGCTGACTTCTGGGGCATTCTATGATTATTGTTTTTATTGTTGCAAAAGCAATACTTACGCAAATAAAGTATAATTTTTACGAACTATTGCAGTCACATATTTTCATGGTTTTATTAGGTCAAAATACTGATATCCTCGTTTATAGGTATTCCAAACAAGAGAACCCTTTTCAAATTATTTTTCCTTATTTTTCTTATCGCCCTCTCCACTTCCTTTTCCACTTCGTTATCATCATACTGTATCCTATATGAATTTGAGATTCATTTGTTCATCGACCCATTCTTAAAAAAATTAAACTACAAAAAGCATCTAGCTTGTTGCCGCTGCTGTCACCCAGAACAATCATGAAAATAAATGTAATCAGTTAAAAATGTAAAGAGCGCACAGCTACAAGCACGACATTATATACCAGAGACTGTTGTTGACAAAATAAAAAGATTCCTTTTGAGTGGTTGTGCCTCATCTATTTAATCATTTTTTGTACTAAATGAAACGATGCATTTAATTTCAGTGGTCTAATGCCTAATAACATTGTATAACAACAGCAATAAGGGAATTCCTCAGAGTAAATTAACGACGATGCTGCAAACTACGTGACTAACTGTGGTGGTGGTGCTAACTGAATGCGCGTCTCACCATAATCACACTCAAAAAATTAGCGTCAACTGCTCTTATTGCATACATTCACTATTGACTTCATTTTATCAAATACACCTTTTCGTGATAACTCTGCCGTTTATGACGTACGCAATATCTTTGAAATCTCTCACTTTTGTAACCTGCAAGAAATTGAATGTGCAAAACTGGATACGAAGGGGCAAGTTAATAGCAAGTGGTTTTGGTGATTGTGATTATGCAGGCCGTTCTTCAAAATTGCATCTCATGTTTTGATTTTATGTAATGGAAAACTAGTTATATAAGCTTTATAAAATAAAATTTGGATGAAGTCAGCAGTCAATTTTAGGATTGCAGAAGTTGCGTCTATGGAAAAAAACTGAATATGGTGACTGCTACTTGCTGACTCTGTCGTTAGTTAGTACGACTGATAATCTCATCATTATGATGGCTTTATCGTACAAACTTTTTAAATGTTCTATTTATGACAGAAGGTTGGCACTAGTGCGTGCAAATTTATTTGCGTACGTAAGTGTAACCTGTAGTTGTTCTTCCTTATCAATCACGGCGCTATAGTGCAGTAAGTACACAGACTGCAACTGACCTGCTTACCTTTATTATTCCAAGCGCTACAGTTCACAGTTTGTACGACTACTCTGCAATTTCTTAATTTGCTGTTGATCCGACGGTATAAATATTGGCTTGTCGTTCAGCCCCCCATTCATAGTAGAAATTCAACTGGCGCCTGTGCAGTTGCTACTATGTTCTATTTATGACAGAAGGTTGGCACTAGTGCGTGCAAATTTATTTGCGTACGTAAGTGTAACCTGTAGTTGTTCTTCCTTATCAATCACGGCGCTATAGTGCAGTAAGTACACAGGCTGCAACTGACCTGCTTACCTTTATTATTCCAAGCGATACAGTTTACAGTTTGTACGACTACTCTACAATTTCTTAATTTGCTGTTTATCCGACGGTATAAATATTGGCTTGTCGTTCAGCCCCCCATTCATAGTAGAAATTCAACTGGCGCCTGTGCAGTTGCTACATGGTCGTTCTTGGTTCTAACGGCTAATTTTGCAAAAACAATAAAACTGTGCCAATAAACATTTTCAGCTTTTCAAGAGCTGAGCCGAATTTAATATGAACTTTCACCTTAAACCTTTAATCTGCTTAACTATTTTATTTATTTCCGCGGCAGTTCTGATGGTACTAGTTTCCGGATTACCTCACCCAGTAAAACATTACCAGTACCATCGTTGGTGTAAAACACAAGCAGATTGTGCAATTGGAGATGTTTGTGTCACTGGACGCTGTTTATGAGGTCAGTGAAGGTTTTTTGAATTAAATACTCCACTACATTTAGCAAGATATAAATTCTATGCAATTTCTTTCGGACGGATTTTTTCAGGTTTGACGCGAAGTCTAATACATCAAAATGTGATTTTCGGAAATTAATTACGTAGTTAGTGGAACTAAAGAAAGCGCTTAAGTAGTAATCCTATGCAGCATTCAAAGTGCGACCTGTCCTCACACGGAACTGCTCCAATGAAAACTGAGCGACCAAAGCTAAAACCAATTCCAATCTCTGCAATTGATCATGGAGGTTGTTCTCTTACTCAAAATATTTTTCCAGAAGTTCCTCCAAACATTTTTAAAGGAAACGTTTAAAATATTTCTGAGAAAGGCTGTGAAGAAAAAGTTGAAAGAGCGGAAAGAAAAGGATGCGCACAAAAAGACGGATATTCTTCTCGATGTAGTTGACGAAGTAGTATAACGATTTTATAAAATAACACAAATTTCTTCACCGGTGCCGTTGTGTATAGAAAGTGTAAGCACATAATGCATTTATTGCAAGTTTCCTTTTGTTTTCTTTAGTTTACAATGTTGTTATTTATGTACAGTTTTTAGAAATTAAGTTTTAAAAAAATTACGGGAAGTATTTCTTGAACACCAATGAAAATATTTAGCTATTTTTCAGCTTAACTGCATCAACAAAACTGACGTTTGCATTTCAAATTCACATTCAATGAATTTAGTAAATAAAAGATGGTCATATGTATTTTTGCACTTTTTTATTACTTGGCATAATATATTATCTGCATTCATATGCTGTTAAATATTCGCATTGCGCAAATATTAAATTCTCCTATATTCCACTCTATTGCATACATTATTACAAGCCTCGCCATCAATTTAATTCGCAGTAAAATGGTATACAACGAATAGGAATAATTGCCATTTTTAAATTTTAAAATACACAAATAACGGCAAACTAAGTAATAAAACTATTTAGTATTTTAGTGGATCTAATAACGTAACTGGCACTAGCATAATATGTTTAATCTTTTACATTGCTCAACCTGAAATACGAGTGAATGCATTCAGAAGCAACAAAGCAAAGTTGTCCCGTTCCCAAGTATTGCATTGCATCCCGGCTGATGATTTTACCCATGTTCAATGTTTACAGCGGGACAGTGGTGAAAAAGCAGTGAAAGTAAAATCACAAGCGCTGCAATTTTCCAGCTTATCTTTCTGGAGTTAAATTATTCGCAAAAGTTCTGCCTGAGCTTGACAAGATCTGATTGTGATTTCAGGTCCCTCTACGACAAGAGTGTTGGGACAAATGTTACGTTGGTAGAAATTAGCGCAATGTTTACAAAAATGTCTTGACTTGTGTTTTGTGCGTAAAATTAACAATAAAATTAGTCATTCTGACTGTACATGGAGGCGTTTAAGACGGTACTTTTTCTAATATTAGCGCTAGAAAGGTTCTCTATTTGCACATAGACCGTACCTCACCTACTTTAACGAGAATTAAACCATGGCGTTGGTTTTAAACGGTAGACTTTCTTTTTTGAACTTGAAGGAAATAATTTATTATTCTCAGCCTTATAGATACATGCACGTAAAAAGTATCCTATTTAGGGACAGTTTGAAATCCTCGTTAGCTACTAATTATCAATGTTCCGCTGTGCAGTGGCAACACGTTCATCAACAGAATTACACTTATAAACGACATACATGTGGAGCAGTTCCACAACGCAGTAAAAGCACTGGGGCAAGGAACATCAGAAATAAATTTTTACACCCGGAAATCAACAGCATTAAGCAGATTTCATTCTCATCCAGTGGACATGGACAAGAAGGAAACACCACAAGACCAAAAAATGAGGACCTATTGTCACCACAAAGTCAGATTGTCGCGGAGAAAGTTTCAGAAATGGAAATGGACCAAAGTGATAAGTCAAAGCAGGCGTCGCCTCCGCCTCAGTTGCAACTTTCTTCTGAAATGCTGTTAGATCTTTTGAATATCAAAAGGACTGCAAAAATAACTAAGTATAATCCAGACGAATGGATAACTGTCTACCGTTTACCCCAAATTAAGTATGCCTATTACATCCAAAAACTCAAAATTTTGCAAACCGGCTTCACAACTTTTGCCTCAATACCGGCAATGGGCCTTCACCTGTTTGGTTTAATCCCGGAAGAAACTCTAATCATTGTACTAGGAGCATCTTCTCTTGCCTGTATGTTGCATTAAGTTGTGTTTTGATGTATTTAGTTAACAATGAGGAGGTTTTAATGCGTTCTAACACATTTTAATTTCACATTATATTTTAGGTGTGATGCTTTATGTAATGGGGAGCTTTGCTTCGAAGCTGATTGGATTCGTCTATGTCTCCAAAGAGGATCCAATGGTGGTTAGAGTGGCGCACATGAACTTCTGGGGTACACGAGTGGATAAGTTATTTAAAAAGACGGACTTCGTACCTTTCTCAGATTTGACTGATAGCACGAACGATATTTACACTAATTTAAAATTTTATTCTGATCCAGAAATGATACTTCATATATGTTTGAGACATGGCAATATTGAGGATGAATATGAATTTGAAGAAATATTTGGTATGCATGCTAAAGTTGTTTCCGAAAAAACTAATAAAAAATAGTCCGGAAGGGAGAAGGTGTCGGCAATATAAGCAGAACTGCGTTATGTCTGTAGTAAATGTGGGTTAGTTCTGTAAATAAACAATTGTGAAAACTTCATTAGCAGTTAGATATGACCACTTGTTGTGAGAGAATCATGTGGCAGAACATTTTTTTTACCTCACCGTTTGTTCACTTCGTTCGTTTAGATTTTGTACAAAAAATTCAAATGCACCTGCGTCCTGCGACACGTGGTAATCAGACGATGAACATGAACATATGCATTGCACTGCACGTAGGTATAATTTTAACTGTACCACAACTCACCATCTGCATCTGGGAAAAGGAAGCAAATTTTATCAGAACATAGATTATGAGTGACTTCTTTTTACTAGAAATAATTTAAGTAATCTACATGTTATAGAATACAGGAAGATATGAAGATATTACATAATACGCAATTAAAATGTCAGTTTACATTTGAAAATAAAGCAATTCTTGAATTCTTAGGTACTTCAATGAATGACCTCTGGAAACAGTAAATGTAAAGTGTAATAATAATAACTAACAAACTAACAATGCTTTATACAAACACACAAAGCATATGAAAGCCGATATTTCTGCTGACGTTTGTGAGAATTCTTAATGAATATTGAAGGATAATTAAAATTAAAGAATGCTAGACCCAGGTATTGGATTTCCACTAGCCTACGTTTGTTTGCACGGCTATGATTTAATCATACTGATACAAGATATAACGATGGGCCGACAGAGGGATAGTTAGTGGTTCTGTAAGAATTTTCAGTCTACGTTACATACAAAATGAAACTTGTCATTAATGTTAAAGATATATGTTTGTTTCGCCATTGGATTCGATTATTCGATGATGATTTTGTTTCACAATGCATTAGATAATACCTTCACAGGAATACCAACTGAATGAGTAGTAGATTTTATAGTTAAGTTGCAATAGTAAGTCCATGTTTCTCAATGTAACGCTGCCGAGCAGCGGCTATCATTAGTCGCTTTCTTTCTTGAAAAGACATCATTCTCTGCGCAGCGGATTTGGAGAAAGTTGTTGCGGTTGGATTAGCACTTCCAACTGAATTTGCTGGTCGGTTCTGACGTAGATATTCCAATGCACCCTCAACTGATCCTGTTTGTTGCAATGCAGCTAATATTACATCAACAGATAGTATTTGTGGAGCTAGCTGTTGTTGAACGGCTCTAGCCATGGTAGCCAGACTCGGAGGACGAAAATATAGCTTTTTCAGATATTCTGCCTTATCCGATTTGTTAAGTTTAGTTGGAATTAACCCCAGTTCTTGTGCAACTGCGGACTGAGTCTTTTGCTTCCATAAGCCTTCATTATCGGTTGCCTCTGCAGCTAAGAATCTGAAAATTATGAAACCAAACGCCAAACTATTGATATCCATATACTCCGAACGTTTAAAAAGTCATTTCAGTATCCATTACCTCAATGAAAAATGTGTATTTGGCAGAAATAAGAAAATAAAAAGTTCGTTAACGAGATTTCCAGAGACAGAAGACGTGTTAAACCAATGTCTTGAGACTTTCACGGCTACGGGATTGACAGTTATACCATGGGGAATTTCTTCGGCTGTAAAAGCAAGAACACCACTTTCTCCATTTGTTGTCACTCCTTCGGGAAATATAACATACGACTGTTCTGAGTTTTCTAATGTTTCTTGAGTTTGATTATTCAAGGAAGATGATGTTAAAGCTAGTGGTTGTAGCATATAGTGTGGAACAGTGTCTGACACGGGCTAAATAGTTTACAAAATCAGAATCGTAAGACAAGAATAAGCCGAGTGCATAACGATTAATAAAGTCCTGATTTTACCTTGAGGGCACTTGTTACTACATGAATTGCTAGATGGTCTAATCTGGTGATATGATTTGCAACAAAAACCCTACCACGACAAGGACCAGGATCGCCTTCTGAAGACACCGTGATTCCTAAAACTGCCGCCATTACTTGCAGACATTTTCTGAAAGCAACAAACTTTAATGTAGCAGACACAATAAGAAAAAGTGAGCACTAACAATTTGTGAATTGAACTTACTGCCTAATTTTCGATGGTGGTAGAAGTAGAGCTAGTAGAAAAAACTGAAGAAGTATAAACACTCTTATGATAAGTAGACAAATACCAACGGGGGCATACAAAATAAGAGCTATTGTACTCAGTCCCGCAGATTTAAACCTAAAACGTAAACAGAAAAGTCTCCATTAAAACCTCCATTATGAATTACGATTCACTTCACGTGCTCTTTTTTGTAAGGCACGTAATTTCTGGTAAAGCGATAAGTAAAAGCAGAGCAATTAAAACATTGGTCTTCATTTTTTCTTACCACGACTTGTGGAAAAGATGCTCAACGTTCATCTGTTCTCCCATGATGATCCTCTATGCATTTAAAGTGCGCCCACCCTTGCCCCTGGGTCAAATTTCCGTCGTCACTGACTCTCGTGTTCTAAATATAATTTGCGGCTAAAACTTCTATTTCCAGAGCCAAGAGTTGGTGACGAAACAGCATACCCCCAATTTCCTAAAAACATTTTTATGATTTCTTAGTAAAAACATTGAAGATGATTAGTTTTTGGCAGACAAGTGATATGTTGTATAATGCAAATCATTTCATCTTCTCCATACAGCTCAAATTGGGATTTTAGCCCTTTCACTAGTGCCACTATTTTTCAGTAATTGTTACAAAAATTAAAAAAACTCAAACTGATTCGTCTATCTACAAGTCTTCAGATGTGATACTCTGCGTCTCACGTGGCATATCAATTTTCTTCCCAGCCAGCCGATTAAGTTTGATAAATTATCTTTTCTTATTATAGTTAGTTTTCTTTTCATAAATTTTCTCCATGTTTACATGACAATTCAGGAATTTCAATAATTTCAAAGAGTGATTCGGCTCAGCCTAGTTGGCTGCAAGCTACTCATTTGTAAATTGGCTATTCTTTTTACTCTCACTCTCACCATTGACCATCTTCATAACATTTTCTCTAAAAACCATAATCATCTTGGAAAACTTATGATAGTACTAGCTAATTAACAAAAGCCGACGCGACATGGACATACACACCAACCATTTTCAAACATATTTTACAACAAATGCACCTACAGCAAACATTAAAATTCCGTTTCTTTTTAGCAAAGTGGTTTATTTCGCAACAATGAGCCTCCACCAGTATGCTATATCTTTAGCCTTACTAAATAGCATATGGTTTTTCAGGACTCACCACCACCATCAGTCAAACAACAGTGCGTTAACAAACAACTGCTTTTTATAAAATTTGCACTTACAATCACCCGCGTTGCGTAATTGCGTCTCCGGAATCCAGCTATCAGCTATTTATCAAAGTTCAATTTACGCCTTACTTACAGATGCAACTGCAGCAAAAATATTTCAAACCAGCACAGCACACAATGAATACACACCACAATACAAAAAATACTAAAATTGTGCCAAAAGTGTATTTTTATTAAGACACATAAGAGTGCATACAATACGCAATCTTCTATAGAAAAAATGCACAAAAATACCCTTTACAATTCACGGTTCTCTGAACTCCAACAAAATCATAGTATGATGACGAGTCTGATTAAAACAACATTGCTGGGATAACACCCAACAATAATTCGCCTAGATAGAATAAGAATAAAATGCTTGCTTACAACACAACCTTATTCGTTTTGTGGCTGCACTGATATATATTTTTTGTAAACCAGCACCAGTACACGTTAAAATATGTCCTCCTCTCCCACATAGACAAGTATTACGTATTGTGGATTGTAAGTAAAATCGTCTGGCTTATTACTAGCTACTTCTGTGAAATGCAATGAAATGATACTACTTACAACTACGTCACGAAATGCAAGTCCCAAGGAAAAGGGTAGAAGCGCTCTATCACAATCATCACATGATCATATCACTCATATCCACAAGTTAGACAACACGTCCACATTCTCCACATCAGCAAATTTTGTAGGTAAACCAAACCGTGGTAAACGAAGTGTAAAGGTAGTATTTAGTTTTATAGCAATTCATTTTGGAAGCTGGAGCTGGAAACTCCTAGCTTCTAATATTACCAACATGGTGCCTAAAGATGATGAAAGGCAAATACAGAATTACCGATGGAATTGCAACAGTGAATTTTACTTCGATGAAATATGCATCCGTTCGTAAGACATAAGGACAAGGATATGAATTTTACGAGCGTCCACTAAAAGATAACTTTGAAAGCGGGGCAGTGAAAGGAAATGACAATATGACAACATATGAACTGGCGAATGGTAAATTTTTGCGAGGGGATGGGGTTCTGAAAGTCTAGTTTTGAACGTCTAGACGAACAAGCAGATATTTGATAGGCAGGTGTGCTTACTTGGCGTAGTACGTAGGAACATAGAACATGAACATTGATCATGCAAGTCGCAAGAGCAAGCTTATGAATGAGGCTTTGTTGGTGGAAACTCAATTCAATTCGCCAATTAAATCGGCGAAGGCAATCTGCTGGCTGCTGGTTCTGAACTGACACTAGCAGTATGGTTGATATTGATGATTAAAGAATTAAATCATTGAAATAAAAATATATTTAGCGTGGGGTTAAGGTTAAATATCAAATAGTACGCAGATACGCAGAGCGAAACCTTGTAGATATACGTATGTATACAAAGTTAAAGGTTCCTTTCCTTTCTTTAATGCAGTAGTATGTAATTGAACTTTGCTACTAATTAATCATTTATTTGCACAGTCCTAAAAAATAAGTTTAATTTTATCGAGTCCGATTAGCATTTTCAGGTAATTATCGTTATAAACGAAGTTGCCTTCATTTCTTTTTCTTTGAATCTCAGGAAAGTTTGGAAAAGTCAAATGATTATTTCGGATTAAGATGATTGCGTAAAAAATGTGCCATCATCGACGCAAGTTCTACATACATTATTGTAAAACGCCATCAGTATTGTATTGGACGAACCTTATGAACTCCAAAAAACATGAAAATCAAATGGGGGTAAATGTACTAAGATTGTCGACAGCGATAGGCTATTGTATATGTATTTTTGCTTTAGATGCTTGCATCATGCATTAACAATATTGGCATTAGGTGTGATTAACTGTTAAATATTATAGCGTTATAGCGAATAAAATTTAATCCAGTACCAAATGTGGCTTGGCTTAATTCCAAAGTCTTAGCTTATGCAAAAGGAAGAGAAGGATTAGGTATCTATATCAAAAATGTCTTCAAAAACCACAACATACCTATATTTCTTTCTATCAGTATCCTACGTAAGCGTAATGACATTATTTTTGTTTGAATCTTCCACACAGCACTTTAAAGCGTATATCACTTAACTAATTAAGGCACTACTGAGGCAGACGAGCATAGGAAACAGGCGTAATATTGAGACGACAAAAGGACTGTTATACGTATATAAACAACAATATTCACACATAAAATATTGCAGTTATCAGCATTTAATTCTCGTACTATTAACGTAAAACGTAACAAAGATATAGTATTTAACTTACACAATTAACGCACGCATGAGAAATAGAACCATCTTTCCGTAACTTTTATAAAGAAAGGGAGACTAATCAGGTCTGCTGTGCTCGTAGAAAGACAAAAGGCAACTTGCATGAAGTTAAAATACAGATTATGCTTGTCAAAAAAGGAACATATACGAGGTACTATAATAGATTTTATGAAAAAGATGTCAGTTCAGCTGTACAGACCTTCTTCATGATTATTTATTAATACTTCTGCAGTTGTGTACAATACGTTTTGTAAAATTTAAGATTAGATGTAATGCTAATGCATAGGTATTAATTTTGTATAATAGACTGTATGAACCATGCCATGAACTTCATTCTCCTTCAGTCATACTTACTTCATTAAGAGTTAGAAGAGTGAAAGTAATTTTTATCTTCGCTGCACTGGAGATTCGTGTTTCTTCATTTTTTATCGTGAATTCCAGGGACAATGTTTCGAAATATCATTTTCAACCGTAGTCGTAGTTCACTGTCTTCCTTGCTAGAAGGTATGATTCATATCTTTGATATTGTTATTACGGGATCGTCGAAAGTAGCTTAAATAAAATCTCATATGCCTACTTTTGAACCTAGTATTTTTACTTCCCGTTCCCATAAATAGATTCCAAGTTCCTGCATTCGACGAAGACGGTCACATCATCTAATATAAACGAATCTGTATTTGATTATAATACTAAAGTAGCTTGCGAAATCCCAAACTATGGAGTTCTCCAGATACATTCCGTTTGGCTACGGCATCATTGTCAGTAAGAAATTTACGGGGTAGTGCATACAGAACTTTGACAAACCCAAATATTGCTAATAGCAGTTTGAAGTTAGTCCCAATATATTATTAAAACTTTTACAGATGCGAAAAATGCTACAATCACAAGACAAATCAGCGAGTAGAAATTCCATCTAAGCTTCCTTTTGTATCATGCGTAACTAATTCGTCTTTGGAAAACGACAACCTCATCGTGGCTTGGAATGACGGACATATTTCAAAATTTAGAAAAGACTGGCTCATTGAAAATGCTCCTAAACCAACCCAAAGTATGCACTTCAATTCGCCGTCTTTCTTGGACTCGCTAATCAAAATTGCAGACTCGACTGCTACGCCCACCCAACTTAACAATCCACTTGAAATATCAATTCCCTATAAAGATTTTATGAAGGATGGAAGTTCAGGTGTAGCTCATTTGCTTTCCAATATATTACACTACGGGTTCGGAATTATTAACGAGTGTCCCGTAGATTTTGAAGCGACTAAAAAAATAATACTCAAAGTTTCTCATCCTCAAAACACCATATACGGAGATTTCAGCGAGTGGACTTCCAATCTAGCCCATGCAGATACGGCATATACTTCTGACGTTGTTCACATGCATACTGACACCACTTACTTTTCAGAACCTATCGGGTACAACTTTACTTAAATTAATTAAAAAGCTAAGAGCTCTGCAGAAAAGGCACAGTTCTAAAAACTCGAAAACTTTGCGGTTAGATATGCAAAAAAATCTTTTTGTGCGCAGATTGCAGATTTTCCATTGTTTGGAGCACAAGGGGACAGGGGGCGTAAATTGGCTGGTTGATGGATTTGGAATAGCTAAAAAAGTGATGAAGGAGAAACCACTTTATTATAAAAATTTGGCATCGATTAATGTTCCCAGTCAATATATCGATGTTGACAGGCATCATTACTACAGCACTGATGTTACGTTCCTGCTGGATGCAGGCACTGGAGCCATTCAGAGAATTCGGTTAGTTTTAATTCGAAATACAAGTTATTGCACTTTCGGTTACTTTAATTACCCATGTATTTGTAATATTGCTGAATTCGAACAGATACAATCCCCATGATATGGCTACCCTGAAAGATCTTCCACTAGAGCAAACCGCAGAGTTCTACAAAAGTTTGGTTTATCTTTCAAACCAGGTTGAGAGCAATCCAGTTCATATAAAGCTCACTCCAGGATTGGTGATATTCCTGGACAACTGGAGAGTTCTACATGGGAGAGCAGCTTTCACTGGTTTCCGACATTTATGTGGTGCGTACATTTCAAGATCGGATTGGCTTTCACGTGCAAGAACATTGAAGCTAATAAAATGACTGCGTTCCGTGTTTGATTAAAAAATTTTTTATGTATATTTAACCAGTGTACATGTTATTAATAGCTGATCTGATACGTACTATAAATGAAGTATAAATGGACATACACAATCTAAAAGTAAGCTTACGAGTATGACAGCTTTGCTAATCAGCATTAAATTAGACGGCAGGTCTTAATCATTATTCATGAAAAGATAGGAAGATATCAACTGCTGACATGATTTAGGAAAATTGTAAAAGGCTAAGTTAAGGTGCAAAGATTGGTTCGATTAATGGTCGTATCCTCCTCCACGCGCTTCTTTGTGAAAGGTGATTTATTTTCTTGTACATCGTTGTCTGCTTCGTCAACGCTCTCGATCAGGGTAGTTGTTGTGATTGTGGTAATAACAGTTTTCCTAAATTTAGGCTGACTGCAGACCTCTTCTTTGCTGCCATTCTTTTCAGAACTATTTATTGTCGCAGATCCCTCTGATTTGTCGGTAGTGACATCATCAACTGCTCGGCCGTGCTCTTTTCTGTCGTTTTCAGAGCTCTGCTCATGCACTAAAGATCGTGATTTTATAAAATATTTTAAAAGTATTTTTATATCCTGATCATGTCTATCTCATGCTGATTTAATCAAATCAGGAACTCCATTCCAATCGTCCAGTTTGAATATGTTGAAATAAAATGTAATACGCATGCACATGAATACTTACGACCAGTTTGATTTTCATTGCCATTGTCAGTATTGGGTACTAAATCCGTAGTAATTCTAATTGAAGAAGAGAAGTCGCTAATTGCCGCTGCATTCGCAACTGCCGATCGCAGTAGGTATGTTGTGTTTTGTTGCAAATTCTTGAGTTCAAATGATTCTACGAGTAAATTTTATCAGATTTAAATAAAAATTGAATGCGGATAATGTGTCATAAAAATAAATAAATACTATTTATAGCTAACCCGAATAATGTGTAGCTGAGTTATAAGGCAGTACTGGTTTCGCCAAAGTTGTCCATTTTCTACGATACTCGCCACCAAATTTTCCATTTCTAGCATGGTCTTCTTCGGAACTCTTCAGAGAACCTACTGGCGCGTACTGTACTAAAAATGTTTCGAATCGAAAGACCCGACTCAATCTCTTTATCTTCCTGTGACTGTACTCTAACAGCAATTTTGTCTTTTCCTATGAACGTAGGGAATAAAAACGGAGATTTTGGTTTGTATCCTTCTGCAAGCTTAAAGTTCTGGATAGATTCTCCATGAATATTGGATGCCATACAAGTGTATTCACCAAAGAGGGTATTATTGTGCAGAAAAATCTAAAATAGTTTTAGCAACAGCTTGCGAATCAATCTCTATAAAAATTGAGGATTTATGGAAATTACAGTAGTAATAACAATGTCAACTCCCTTCATCTTCAAGTTTTCTTACTGTAAGATTAGAGGTAAAATCATCTTCGTCAATTTTGTATAAGCTCCTGTATACGGTGAATTTCCTCATCTCTGTCTTTGTTGCGCCAAACAAATGTGGGACTGGGCCTAGAAAGCATTGTGCATTGGAGAGTTTTCCATTGATTCACAATGCCCCATATCTGGACTTTATTTCCTTCTGTGGATCCTGAAGATCCTTTCGTTTGAAGAAATTTTGCTAGCATCGTAACAAAAGGTATATAGTATAGTATACATGTATATCACACAAAGGAAAAATGCAATGCAGAATTTGAGATTGAAATTGCATCGAAAGTACCCCCTCGTTGACGAAGTTTCAGCACAACATCTTCAGAACGCTTGGGCAAAAATGTCTGACGGTCTAATGCAGTACATGTATAGTTAGAAAGTGTGTCCTCCTTACTGACATTTCGAATAACGAGACCATCGCTTAGTAGCTTATACTTTTGACCTGAAACTCAAAGAAAGACAGTTCCTTCTTTTGCTCCGTGACTAATAAGCTTATATTTAGGTCCGTCTAGACTTTAGAGATAAGTCTGTCAACAATGCAAATATTTATTAAAATGATTTTAACAATACCTCTTGGAGGGCTTCCATTAACTGACCATACAATGTATGGGGCAGGAGCTGAATCGTTGGACATCAAATCAGGGCACTTCATTTTGTATGAACTTCCTTCTACAGCAAATTGTTCTTTATAGCTAAGACTTGCACCTGTACAAATATCTGCCAAATAATTTCCACCCTTTCATTTAAGTTAAACGGAAATTGAAGGGGTTATAAATTGCAAAAATCACATTTGAATCACCACAGAAGTATAAAGTAGACAACCCCCAAATAATCGAGACTAGTAAAAGTCGGTCCATTTTGATGTTATTTCAGCTCACTGCTCTTCGTCACTACTCGAAAATTTCTGTGATTCTGCCATACAATCAAATTTCCGAAAATACCGAACGTGACAAATCAAAATGCAGAATGCCGATAATATGAATACCTTAATCAGTTTTCTTGATGAGTTAAGTGAGAATGCAAGAAGATCACGATACGCTACAGTATCCACGTATATGAATTTCCTAAACTCGTGACGGAACTCGTTTTTACACCACTTTGTGAAGGACGAAGACAAATATTGATAAAAGGTGTACGGAGAATTCGTCCTGCTCTACTGATGATTTCTTCTGATTCTGATAGGCATTTAGTATTGGATCAAGTGCAAAATGTACGAACCAATTTAGCATTTTGTGCAAACGTGCTGATACCAAATGTGACAATGATGGTGATGGTAAATAGTTATAAAAGACCTGAAGCAAGAACTACAAACTGACTAGCTGAAGAAAAGGGAAAACTCACCTTACCCTTCCTCCTGGGTACACATTCTTATACATAAATCAAGTCGACTTACTTCGGGCTGTTAATTTTAATGAGTTGAAAAAATAAAGAACCAAGGCCGCATACATTGTGGGCATTTTTACTTTTATAGTAGGCACATGGTCTCTAGCTCCTCACTTTATGTCAAATGAACCCTGTACCTTACTTGATTTCCCTTTATTGCATCTCGCAAATTCGGAAATTCTGGAAAGCCAGGCTCTGGCCCTTACAACCAACACTGCAGATTGAATGTAGTTTGGTACGCACATTTAGGTAGGTGTTTAATTGCGAAAATCATGAATGAGCATGCCATATGCATGAGATTATTGCTAATGCATACCAAAAAGAGAGCTGTAAACTGTGATATGTTAATTGCTGTTGCAGTACTACAATAGCTTCTTTTACCTGACACGCCCTTTCTATATGTCAACTTATAATATCCCCATGAGCATACTTTTAATAATTTCAAATAAGCAAAAATTACTTTGATCGTAGGTGTTATGGGCTTATACACTTGTCCAGTGCAATCAGCGAATCCAGCTATTATGCTTTAGCCTCATACAAATGACGTATTAGCCCACTCATTCCTGGAATGGAAGTCAGCTATTACACTGCGCCACCTAAGGACACTCTGGGTCGTAACCGAAGTTACGACCAGACTAACTAGTGAAGCTCTAGCGGACGTAGTCGGAGGTTCAGCCACATTTCAAAGAGGGAAAAACAAACTCGCTCACACCTGCTCTCCCTCTCGCCTTCCTCAGCCGTCTGTCCCGATCCTCTTCAGTTTTTTCAAAGGCTGCCCCGGAGTTGTAATTTCGGGGAGGGTAACTTGTGGAGGGACCTTACGACCCAGAGTGTCCTTAGGTGGCTTATCTAATTACAGTTGGCCTTCGCGCTTCGCGCTCGGCCAACTTCCAATTACACTGCGCCACCTAAGGACACTCTGGGTCGTAACCGAAGTTACGACCAGACTAACTAGTGAAGCGATTCAAAGACACAACTACGGGGCATACTCTAATACAGTATAATATCAGTACTTATTTATTCATCACTTTAAGATTGAATTAGCGTAGGTATAGGATTCATCAATTTTACATTTATAAAACTTACAAAATACTGACGATCTGTCAGTCCAACCCGCTTTACTAAAAATAACATCTACATTTACACCCTCTTCAAAAGCTTTAGTAGTGGAAGCATGTCTAAAGCTATGGCTCTTGAACAAACTCACATCAACATTTGCCTCCTTTAACAAACACTTTAGCCATCTACTTATCGTTTGCTTACACACAGCTCTGTGAGGCTTCTCATATGAAATAAACAAATTCTTATCCTTACGCACAGCCTCTGTCATACTAATATAACGTTTCACTACTTCGACAGGGCAAATCTTACTATTCGGATGAAATTTTTCCAATCTAATATATGGCTGATTTTTCCCTGGTTTAGACGTTTTAACATTATCCGGAATTGTAATCTGAATCATATTAGTAGACACTTTTACATTATTTAAATTAATTAATGACAACGATTGAACTCTCTGTCCAGTCAACAGCGCTAACAGGCCAATACACTTTAAACTTAACCTTCTTAAATCTAAAATACAGTTATCAGGCCACTGTTTTAGTAAATCAATAACTTGCGACGCATCCCATATTGTATCATATCTTCTTACAGGCGGTCTCTCCCTTGATACAGCTTTCATAAATCTTTCGACTAAATAGTGAGACCCTGCTGAGGTGCCATCAACGTTAGGTAATACAAACGATAGTGCCGAACGATACATATTTAAACTACTATATCCTAAACCCGTCATATACATTTTAGTAAGAAAATCTAATACAGTTACTACATTTTCACTCAAAGGGCTCACATCCTTCTCTTTACAAAAATCAATCCATTTAGATAAAACACCAGAATATTGCTTCAGTGTTGACTTGGCGCACGATGACAATAAAATTTCAGTTGTATCTGAACTCAGCCCCTTCGATCGAAAAGCAGTAGTCATAATATTGCTGCCAGTAATTCCAGAGTCTTTAGTGGATGGTTCTTCCTAGAAAAAGGGCAAGTCAATAATCGTTTATCAGGACCACATCGTAGTGGTGGTTGTTTAATCATATTTAGAAATATTGGAAACCACGGCTGACTTTGCCAGTTTGGCACTACTAAAATTACACTAGGTTTATCCCTTTTAATTTTTCGCAACGTCTTACCAATAACAGAAAAAGGAGGAAACGCATAATACAATGTGTCTTTATTCCACGACTGTGCAAAACTATCCATTCCTAAACTAGAAGGGTCAACGTACCATGAGTAGTACTGTTCACACTGTGTATTAGCACTCGAAGCAAACAAGTCTATCTTTGGGCTTCCAAACCGATTCACAATTCGGTCAAAGTATTTTGAATTAAGTTTCCATTCAGAATTGTAAGCGGAACGAGACAATTCATCAGCTACACTATTATCACTACTCTTTATGTAAGCAGCCTCTATTCTAATTCTTCGTGACTCGCACCAACCCCAAATGCGCTTAGCAACTGCATGTAATTCAACTGACCGGCAGCCTCCAAATCTGTTTATGTAGGATATAGCTGCTTTATTATCTACCCGTAGTAATATAGTTACATCACGTGTTTCCTCCGCAAATGAAATTAGCGCTCTCTCTACTGCCAACATTTCCATTACATTAATGTGGAGGGTCTGTTCCTCCTCATTCCAAATTCCCTTTATTTTGTTCTGACCATATGAAGCTCCCCATCCTACAGACGACGCGTCTGTATATATTATCATATCAAACCTAAAACTATGAACTGGGTTAGGAATTGTACAATTATTACTCCACCAAGTTATATCGTCATAGGCTTCAACGGATAGCTTCAAAGTTTTTGAATATAAACCGCTGTGAATTTTCAGACCCTCTGTCTTTTCTTTTTCTAATGTTCTAGTATATAGTTGACCATATCTAACACCTGGGGACGCTGCGGTCAGTGTACCAATTACTTCAGCAACAAATTGAATAGTGTGCCTCTCTTTTGCTAGAAGTTCTTTACACATTTGTTTAATCTTATTTATCTTTCGAACGGGGAGGCCAACAGTCATATGGGCTGAATCAAATTCCAAACCCAAATACTCAATCTTTCTACTAGGAACTAATTCTGATTTCTCGGATATTATAAAACCCAATTTCTTCAGTAAAGAAACAGTCACTTCAACATTCTCACGGCACTGAGCAGTCGTATTTCCGAACAACAAGATATCATCTAAATATATCACTGAAAAAAATTTACGAGATCTAAGATATTTCATTACCTCTCTCATAATTTTTGTAAAAATTCTAGGAGCTGTACTTAGCCCAAAGGGTAAACATGTATATTCATATAAGAATTCTTTCCACTGAAACCGAAGATATTTTCTAGATGATTCTGCAATTTTTACTAAATGATACGCATCCTTAAGGTCGATTTTTGCCATATACATATTTTGTTCAAGTAATAATAAGACTGTTCTCCAATCCTCCATTTTAAAATGTTGAACCTCAATGAACTTGTTTAGTTCTTTTAAGTTTAAAACTAATCGATTTTTCCCATTTTGTTTTGGGACTGGAAAAATTGAGGACAAAAATTCACATTTACTACTTTTAACTCTTGTAATGGCACCGATTTCTAACAAGTGTAAAAGAAGAGGATCAACATTTTGAACATCGGTAGCTGACAGGCTAATGTGTGGGAGGTTTGTCTGACAAGGATTATTGACAAACTCTAACTCGTAACCCTTTACTAAATCTAATATATATTTATCATCTGTCACAGTCAGCCATGTTTCCAAGTGGTTAGCAAGAGAACCTGCATAGGACCTGTTCTTTTAAGTTTAAAACTAATCGATTTTTCCCATTTTGTTTTGGGACTGGAAAAATTGAGGACAAAAATTCACATTTACTACTTTTAACTCTTGTAATTGCACCGATTTCTAACAATTGTAAAAGAAGAGTATCAACATTTTGAACATCGGTAGTTGACAGGCTAATATGTGGGAGGTTTGCCTGACAAGGATTATTGACAAACTCTAACTCGTAACCCTTTACTAAATCTAATATATATTTATCATCTGTCACAGTCAGCCATGTTTCCAAGTGGTTAGCAAGAGAACCTGCATAGGACCTAACCATTTTCACTGATGTTGGAAGTTCGTCGGCTGTTGGTGCTGGTAGTAGGATTTCGGTCTCGCTGCTCTGGGGTATCCTCGTGCCCTCGCTGATAGACCACCGCGCCCCCAGTTCTGCGGTGGTCGGTTGTAGTTTAAATTCCGGGGTGATTGTCCACGAGATCTTCCATACGGCACAAATCGAGGGGAGTAATACGCATTAGTAGGCTTCATAATGTTGGTTGCTGCTTTAGCTTCTTTGCAGCACTGCTCCAGATCATCCCCAAACAAGTACTTGCTGTTGGGCGTCCTTGCCTTAGATAGTAGTGAGTACTCTGACCTCATTGTTGGAATTATACCGGTCCTTCTCTTGATGTTTATTTCCTGAGAAGCTGCGGTGAGACATTTGGCTCCATCAAGTAACGGTTTTAGAACAGTAGGTAGACTTTCCTTTGGTACCAAATCAATTAATTTATCCATTAATTGTGCTTGGGATATCTGCGCTCTGACCACATGAAACTGAATTGATTGATATTTAATATCTCCCAGTCTTTCTTTCTGAGCCAGGCGGTTCCAAATTACCGGATTCACTGGGGGCACTGCTAGTAATTGGCAGTTTTCTGGAGTTTTGTAAGTATCTTTCCAGTTCGTAAGTATGTCTTTGTTAGCGGTGAACTGTGCAACGGAAGTAAATGCTTGCGAAGTAACATCTTTCACTCGGGGACCAAGTGTAGTTGGAGATTCAAGTTGATCCAGAACCAGCTGTAGCTCTGCTGAGATTTCCTCGCGAGTACTTGTACTCTCTCCCATCAAGTTCATTATTCGGTTAATTTCATCCGTAGTAGTGCATTCATTTTGAGTATTAGGATTAATAACTGCCTCATTATCTAGCTGTTCTTGATTATAGATTGTCTCAGATCTAGGCTGGCCGGACAGAACATTTATAGCACTCCACAACTGAGAAATTGTTGACGAATGGGCGGTTAATATTTGGCCAAGAGTGGGATCTAAGTAATTAAAAATTAATGTTAATTTGTAACTAGCAACGTAGTAACTTGCAATTTCTAATCAGTATTGTGTGTCAAAAATATTTTTGCTTCTGTGAGCTTACTCATTGGTACAACGGATTCAGTGCCGTGTTCATTCATTGATGGAATGGAAGAATTTTCATTTTTGCAGGCATCTGTGGCCTCTCTGGTGTTATTGGCGTCAGTGGCCATTTATCAAGATCAGTTAACTGAGACTACTAAATTCAGAGTAAAAAACAACATGAATGGGTTAGGACAGTGTATCAAATTTATCAAAACGCTTTATCACCAGCTAACACCAAATTTATATTTTTTTAGCACCATATTTTACTTCGTTATCAATAAAATGCAATTTTCCGAGTAATTATTACCTTAGCTATAACCTAAAAACACTCACTTCACTGCTTAATTATCACTAACAATGCTA
>JAHZND010003325.1:0-13321 GCA_027744115.1 Acrocyrtus sp. NNG-2020 | reverse complement strand
CTGCGCCTTACCAAATCAATAAAAGACCACCGACCACCCTCACCCCAACATACGTGCTAATTTTTGCATGTTATGCTAATTGCCAAGTAAAATTGTCTTTGACGTTTGACAGAATTAAAAAATGCTCGACGAAAAACTCGAAAAACGGAGAAAGAAACAAAGAAAACCATTTTCACGTTTTCTCATTTCTTGCATTTAGCAAAGCGAAAAGCATGACATTTTATGATTTTGTTTGATGCATGCGTGCGGCGGGCGGCACGGCACGGGTGCGTATGTGCTCTTTCTTACGTGCAAATGACAAAGGGAACATGTGCATGGAGGATGGAGATGGAAGGCGAATGGAAAAATACAAAAATTCGACCTGTAATAAATGCATCGAATGCACGTAAACGCTTTTTGTAGCAAAAGCTACGAAAAGTGCGCAGCTGACTTGACTTGATGTATACAAAAGCGGCTGTTCTGTGCGCGCAAGCAAGCACACGATTTTGATTAATTTCTTTTTCATTTTCTTACTTTACTGGTGAATTTTAATTTGTAACGGATGATGGATATTTAAAACTAAATGTTGGTTTGAGATGCGTGTTAATTTTTGGCGTTTAAATGAGGTAGTGGTATAGTTATAGTTATAGTAGCCTGTGTTTTTGAAGTAGAAAAGTGTGCAAGGAAAGTGGGAGAAAATGTTCGACTTTTGCTCAAGAATTGCCAAATTAGATGCAGTTAGTTTGGACAGGGAGTTCTTGTCGTTTCTGACAAGGGAAGTTAGCGGGCTGCTCTCTCTAATCACGGTAATTCATCATGAATGATTCATACACAGTTTGTAAATCACTTGCAAAATACGAGTGCAAGAAAAATTACTTATAGTTATGTTAATTACTAAAACAAAATTAGTTTATAATATGGCTTCATGCAGTTATTAAATGATCTGATTATAAAACCTACCGTGATTCTACCGTTTTATTTCGGTTAACAAATTAAATGTTTTTATTTTTTGGATAACTTTTCTATAGAGCGAAGAATTTCTCCAGAAGTGTGCTCCAGAGATTGCCCTAGTTGTCAAATTCGTAATTTGGAAGGTACGTACTACGTCTGTAATTTTTGTTAATGTTAATAGCAATTGTATGAATAAGGAAAATGATAAAATGAAGGATACTGATAGGTATAGTTTGTGTGGCCTGTCAAAATTATCTGAAAATAAATTGTTATTTGTTTTGGGCTCCAGTTTACAGCTTCTTTCCACTGGCAGCACGATAGGACAGAAACTGCTGGGAATTAAATATGGGTCAGCAAGTGGAAAGTTGAAGCTACTGTTTGTACTGGAAGGACTTATTCCATATATCGTTGAAAGACTGAATTCCATTCCTCAGACTGGACTAACGGACAAAGTAAGCGACATTTTTTTGACACATCTTGTTATTCCTCAGTATTTTGCTTCGCATAATTACCACGTTTAAATTAATGTACCATACTTTAGATTCTCACTGAGGATTTACAATCTTGAAACACTTTATTTGAATATTTTGATTAAACAAAGTTTCTTATCAGTGATAATCCAAAATTCTGAAGTAAATGAAATTTCTGTCTTAGGTTCGGGATTACCTTAGACATGGGCAGCGTCTTTTCAAGATCCTTCATGTAATAAACTTTTGTACTTTCCTCTTTGAAAACCGTTATCCTACTGTTTCTACTAGACTGCTGAAGATGCCCATGGTGCCCGTTCATTTGCGTTTTGGACCTTCAGTCAGCTACTCCTACCAAATTAGAGAACTACTTTGGCATCAGTTTGCGGTACTTTAGTTATGAAATGTCCTAATCTTTGTGTAAATGCAAATACGCAAAAAATAGATACTTATTGCAGTGGAAGTTGATTATTCTGAGAATGAAAAGTAATTGATATTGATGTTTGTAGGATTTCCTAATAATGACTCTACCACTAATCAACTTTCGGAAATTGAAGAGCTACGTTGGATCGTGGATCCCTGGAAGAGGTGATGCAAACGAAACGCGTCATTCTACTACAATCCGTCGAAGTTTAGATAGTGATGGCAATGACAGCGCAAACCCGGAAGCTTCTAACGATGAAGCACAAGGTGCTGTGATTTGCGTTGCTTGTGATGGAGATGCTGTGATGCCCCAATCAGTGGGAAGTAGCTATTATTGCTACTATTGTTATTATTCGATGTTTGATCAAAACTTTTAGTGTTAACAAAAACCTTTCATTTTTAATGTCTTCTTTTTCCCAAACTGTTGCAGGCAAATATAGTGTGTGAAAATAGTTTTTAAAAGTGCAAATAATTTTTTTTACAAAAATGGCTGTTCCTGTTTATAATAATTATTGTCATAACTTAATAATTATTAACATTATTAAGACTGATTACAGAATTTAATTCAATGTTCGTCATTGTTATTGGGATTCAGATTTTCTATGCAGATGCATGTTACATTGTATGGAGTAGTTTAGGGAAGTTGACTACCTATGCTACATAATGTAGCATGTAGCACATCCTTATGTCGTTTCGTTATAAACATATGAATGTTTTATTCATTTTAATCATTAGAGAATTACCATAAATAGTAAATAAATACAACTCAAAATTAATTAACTAGATAAGTAATAAGTTATTAAAGAAAAATTCAAAATTACTTTTTTGGTAATGCATAAAAGTTCTGGATAATTTTATCAGGATTTTCCCTTAAATTATGGAAATTGCCGATAAGTATATGACCTACTCAAAAATTTCAAAACTAGCAAACGATTTTCAGCCACGAGGGCATGTGAAGCGCAGTGCGCAGCTCATCTTTTTGATAAGGGCGAAGTTCAAACTTTTAGCCATTCGTTTTAAATTTGTAATACTGTCTTTACCGGGCACATAAATGCATCTTTGTAATGTGTATTAAATATTCATACTTTTTTCATAGGTTCCACTTGAAATGTATCGGAACATGTGCACTAATTGTGGATGAAAGAAAAGATAAGGCTTCCCTTTAACTTTAAATAGGGACCTTTTCATGTGCGCACATTATCTTACCATTTCCGACAAATTCGAAACGTTAAACACTGTCAGTTTTGACTAACATAAATGCATTTTTTCATGTTTATGTTATCTAAATTCTCAAATTAGGCAGCTGTAGATAAGCATGAGGTCCTACATGTCATGAAACTACTCAGTTTTCATTGTCGTTTTCTTTTCCAATTCAAACTGCTTCTGCGCTACTTGAAATGCTTGTGACAAGACAAGTATGACAATGTTCAACCCATCAGAATTTTTATGAAATTCAAAAGGTATAAAAACATGCTCGGATTCTTTCACCCTCCCATTCCGTCTCTGAACTTTGTACACGACTCTTCTCCTTCTAAATCCAAATTAAAAATTCTAGGTAAGTGTTCAACAGAACTTGGTAGAAATCATACTATCGTATGTAATGATACATTAATAACGGTTTAATTTAATTTATGTAACTCACGATTCTCATTTTTTCCACAGCTCTTAATTTTCACTTGTTTGGCGATCATGGATGACGCGGCTATGGCTGAGATTGTGGAAAGACAAGATGATCCAAGGAAAACCGATAAGTCCGATAAGAGGGAGAAGAGCAAACGGGAGGAAAGAGATGAAGATCGCTACAAATCGAAGCATAAAAAACGTCACCGAAAAACATCAAGGTCAAGGAGCACTAGTGATGCTAACAATGAGACCACAATGCCCCATGATGAAGAGGAGGAGGTAAATAAGATTGAGGAGACTGGGGCAGCAGGACATCAACCCAGAAGCGATAAAAAGAAAGAAGGAAGGAAAAGTCGAAGCCCAAGCGAAAGCAGTTCTAGCTCGAGCGGCTATCCCAAGGATGGGGTGATGAGGGGAATCGCCAGATACGGATGGAGTGACGACGACGATATGGCATACGGGCGAGACTACAAGAGGGAAAGGTTTACTGCGGCAACAGTCAAGGTGGAAATAAAACGGATGCAGAAGAAGAAGAAGCGCAAATTAAGTGACGACGAGATACGCCAAATCAAAGGGGCTGCAGATTTGGCCTTTCATGCACTAAATATACAGAAGAAGGAGAGGCGTATACAAGTATGTGAGGAAACAGGGAGCCGCGATTATAGTAGCAGTGACCCGGAAGAAGAGACGAGAGGTCTTAATCTAAGATTAGGACGAGAGTGGGGCAAAAAGTGGATTAATCGTAACCGCTGAGACTGAGAGAGAAGAAGGAGCAGAAGTACGGGTCTAAGACTTGACACGATAACTTAAATAATAGACCCACTGATTAATGAAATTAACTGTCTATATAGTGGGCTAAATATTGTTACTGTAATTTATGAAATATAGTTAGGGATATTGTATTTGTATTGCGAGTTTCTTTCCAACAAGTTTATATTTATGAAATAGATATGTTCAGAAAAAACAGCAGTCAAAAAAATTAAACTGTTGTGTAAAGTTAGTGTTTATTATGAGAGATAAATACTTACCTAGTTGCGAAGTTATACTGAAACTCAAACTGTTACAACTACTAATTTGCAATTGTATTGACAAGTTTTGATTTCTTCTGAAATAGTAGCTTTGTAGTGGAACATTGAATCCTATTATTGTTCGTGTTGGAGTTTTTGGAATTTCTATGAACTTTTTACTACCATTTTTTTCATCGTTTGCCATACGTGAAATTACTCCGTAGAGCAGTGAGGTTTAATGTATTTTTTTTGCATTGCATCATGAAATAAATGCATTTTAAGCGATAGACTTAGCAGGAATTTTTGAATTTTTATTGGAACTGAAGGCAATAAATATAAATATTTCTCTCTTGATGAACTCCAAATCGAAGCGTATCTAAAAAAATTTATTTTGACCTATGAAACATATTTATTATCACACGACAAAGCTGAGCTTGAAAAGTGTTATTTCTTTAGCGCATTGCAACAATGGAAAATATTGCAGGTCTCATTTTAAATTTTATTGTGATATTGGAGTTTGTTGGAAATATGCTTGCAGTTCCAATCAAGAAAAACGAACAAATTTACCAGTTCCGGACGGTAAAAAGCAATAAATTTTCATATTTTTACATATTACTAAATTCGGCAACTTTTAAAATTCGATTTATAAAATGTAGCGCTGTCATTGCCTCCGAACTTGGAGAAGAGAGTCCTCAGATGTGATTGACGTTGGCGACCTTGCTACAGGGCAGATATACACACGACCCAAAAAAGTAATCATAGCTCCAAGGGCAATGATGTACCGAGAAAGGAAATATATGCATCCGATTCTTGAGCCTTTCATAAAAACAGAGGAACTGCTAAAAATGCGCCCTTACACTTTGGAGGTGACACAGAAAAATACTACAAAAACTAAAAATTCTGAAGATCCCGGCGGCAAAGATGAGGAGAATGTGGAGCCCGAAACAGGTAGTAGAAGTGGGGATGATAGCAAGAAGAAAGATGACAAAACGAAGGATAAGAAAGATGATGAAAAGAAAGATATGAAAGATGACGAAAAGAAAGATAAGAAAGATAACAAAAACAAAGATAAAAGCACGGAATGAATTCGTCTTCCTTGTTTTGATTTTTGTATTGAGTGTCCTGTGTTAACCTTCCCAGACTAAACTAATTTAATAAAAGCCTACAAAAATAATTACCTTTATAACAATGTACATATACTGCACCACCATTGTATTTCCAATTTAATCATTCGATAGTTTTCGAAAATCTCGAAAAGTCAGATTCGCATATTGCCCCATTGTCCGAAGCCTATTGGATTATTATTACTATTAGTAATAAAAATGAAAGAAAGCAAACTTTGGTTTTTGCAATGCAAAAAGCATTTAAGATTCAATTTTGGTTTATTTCAATTTTTCAGTATGGAAACTCATATGAAATTACTGCAAATTTTTATAAATTGCTTTACAGGGGTTGTGGTAGAGAAGCTAGTTTCCAGTCGTAGAACGGATTTGAATTACGAAAGCGCCTCGGTGGCGGAGGTGGTGGTAAGTCCAAATCGAAGTCGTTCCTTCCACTGGAACCTATGCCCTTTCTGGTTTGGAAACTTTTAGAGTTGTTCTCTTTCGCATACAGTTTCATCACCGAGATTTCACTTTCCTCGTCATCATTTAGTTCATCATTGTTGTTAATGGAGTCATTTTGATTGTTCTTCATCGTTAAAAGCGATGTGTCAGTGTACAACATTTGGTGGAGCTTATCAAGGCCAGCTGAAATGAAAGTAGTACTGCTGGTGGATACGGCAGTGTTGGCGGATGACGCGGTTTTGAAGGATGTGGTACTGCTCCCACTGGGAGTGGATGGAAGGAAGGGATTTCTCCTGATTTCCGACTTTGGTATTTGTAGTCCCCAAACACTTTTGGTGGCAGTTGCTGCACGAGTTGAAATCTCTCTGGGGTTCAAATGTGATAAGGGCTTAGGTATAGGGATCATGGTGCTGCTCCTTCTCAAGCACAGCCTTTTTGGAGGAAGTACAAGTAAATCATAGGAGCTGAGCTGCTTCAGCTTCACTTCAAGGTATCGAGCTGTCGGGTAATATCTGAGGGGGATTGTGGTCGTAGACTTGTTGCATGTGGTAGGCAGACGGGGTGTGGTTGTAGACTTGTGACATTTCGTAGGTGCATGGGGCGTTGTAATTGTAGACCTGTGGCATGCAGTAGTAGGTGGGCGGGGCGTTGTGCTATTTTTCAGAATGGACTTTGGCATGGACTGCTTCTTGGCTGAATTTGAAGTTGGAAAAGGAGAAGATTCTTCTGGTAACGGTTCCTTAACCTTCACCTTATCGTCTTGTTGGGTATCATTCCGCTTAACGTTACTATTAGCTTCATCGTTATTGTTGGTGTCAGCAGATGGATTGTTAGCCGGAACTGGAAAAGCTCCAGCAGCTATTTCGGATTCGACGTCCAATTCGTGATCGTCGTCACTATCAGTATCGTCGTCTGTAGTTTCAGGTGGTAGAACGCGAGGATGAAGAATAGTCACGGTCGCCAAGTTTTTTTCCATATCAAGTGCTTTAGTATTAGGTATTATTTGTACTTTTGGAGATTTTGGTTTTATTCTACAAAGCAAAAAATTAGTTGTGAAACGAAAAATTCTGTTCATGGTCCTGCAAATTAACTTTTCTTAAAACTTTGATTGCGTAAAGTTTTACATTATGTAATGTGAATTAATTAAATGGGCTACAGAAACGAAATAGTATATAATTGTTTACTGTCTTGTTTCTGTAGAATTTTCTTTTCAAGAAAATAATAATTATTTTACTATAACAATAATAATAATTAACAATAATTAACTAAATATGTCTAAAGTTTGTTTGCGGAAGGTAGACTAGTACAATAACTAAGAATGAATCGTAAATAATAAATCAGTATAAAAATATGATGACCGTGATCATTATTCCGAAGACAATTACCTACTTGTAATCAAATTGATGGTGAAAATACGAGCAAAATAGAGTACCTAATAGAGTCTACATTTTTCCTTCATCAATGTCAATGTCAATGTCAACCGAAATTGTATTTGCTTGTATGTACATTACATTAAACATTAAATTGCGTCGGAAAAGGTTGTCTTTGTTATATATCGTTTTTCTTTTTATTCAAAAATACGTACATTGGTCTATAACGGCTTCGGTAGCTCCATTTTAGCATAGGTATACACCTTTAAGCCTTTAAGAATCTTTTCAATTCAACGATACGCAAAAATACAATAGAATCCAATAAGCTTTATTTGATTAGCAGTTGTTTCAATACTTTCTACGATTTCCTTTTCGTGTCGTAAATGAATAAGCTGCCAATTCCACAAATTGGTGTTTTTGCGAGAGTTTTTTTAAGAATGGCTATTCTGTATCTCCAGAAAATTATGCCTAGTTGCAATTTAGTTGAACCTAAAATTTATATTTGGTTGGTACCTACAAAAATCGGAATTTTGCTTTTGCTACCAGAGTACGACTCAAAAAGCCTTGAGATCTTAGTTAAAAATGGCGTTAGTAGGCATTGACTACTACATGCTAACTCCAAAGAGTGTTGACAACGTGCTCACTAATTTGTCAACTATGAAAAAGTTTTATACAGTTAATCCAGGTGAGAGCTTTAGCAATGCAAATGCTATACATTTTGCGACATGTGTACTCCTAGCGAACTTGGTGGCACTTGCAGTAAATAAGACGCTTACAGCTTCGTCCGTTCAAACTGGCACAGGAACCCCCAATATTCTGGAGAGAGTGGAGTCAACAATTCTACCTCGAATTAGGGGGATGGATTTGAAAGGAAGGAACGTTTACGACTTGTGGAAGCTTTACAGAAATAACGGGAGTAGAGAGCTCCCACGGTTTGTGGTGGTGTACGGTAACTACGAAAATTTTATGTACTGTGGACTTCGGAAGAAGAAAAGCGATGGTGCCTGGGTAGCGTCAGTTATCACTGATACGCTCGACTTATCGACGTGGATTCTCCTTGGAGTGGCAATGGGAGTGATAAGCTTGTTAATTGCTTTTGAGCAGAATTTCCACGAAATGTCGGCAATATTTCTTATGGTACTTGGGGCAATTCTTAACGTAGGAGTTGAGAAGAGCTCTAGCTACTTCTTAATTGTGTGGATGCTGTGCTCGTACGTCCTTTGTAACTACTACTGCGGAAGTATGACAAGCCACCTGATAAAGCCAGTTCCGGATGAGACTCTGACAACATTCTCAGAACTGGAGAAAACCAATTATACACTACTCTTCCCTCATCCAACAATGCTCTCGTTGTATAAAGGGTCACTGTTCTCTTATCCACCCTCGACAAATTTTACCAGCAGTTTCCAACTGTATCGGAATCTGTTTTCCAGAGTGAAAGCTGTAAATGGGCAGGAGAAATTGATGGACGCATTATTTTTAAATAATGACTGCGCTGTTATAACTGAATGGCAACTTGCTATGGGATATATAGTCAGACTTAGGGATCGAATTTTCCAAGAGAGAATGGAAAAGGGCAAAACTCATAGGAGGGACCGGAGCTGCTGGATCGGAAAGGAAAAGTTCGCGAACGGTAATGCACATTTCGGGTTTCTCCCTCCGGACAGTGACAAAATGAGCAAGGTCTTTAATAGGATAGTTAATACAGGAATATACCACCGATGGGCTATGGAGCATGATGCTCTTTTACACTCAACTAGGGTGCAGGATCGCTCCAAAGTATTATCGCCGACTCAAGTAAAGGAGGAAAATCTTTTACACTCAACTAGGGTGCAGGATCGCTCCAAAGTATTATCGCCGACTCAAGTAAAGGAGGAGAGTGTGGAGGCAGAGGCACTGAGAATGGATGGGAAAATTTTGAAAGTTTTTAAGATTTGGGGTTGCTGTGTCGTTTTGTGTTTGGTGGGATTTGGGGTAGAAGTTGCGTTTGCAGCGGTAGTCACTCGGAGTTTCAGATCGAAAGTTATTTCTACTTTATGAGGGCAGATGAAATAAAGAATAAAATTGCTGCCAAATGATGTCGCCTACATATTAAATTGCACTAAATAGCTTAGTAATTAATCAGGATCGCTTAATTCGGCATTCTTTTAAAACAACAAGCTTAAGTTTGAGCTTGCATAAACACATATANATTCGGCATTCTTTTAAAACAACAAGCTTAAGTTTGAGCTTGCATAAACACATATAAACGGTTTTTTAAGAGATGTTCGTAAAACAAAACAAGACAAAATGACTTTTCGGATTTTTGGCAATGATCCATTTACTATAAAGCAGAAGGTTAAAAACGTATGCAAAAAATTGGGTGCATTTTTCAAGTTCAGGAAACTGAAGTTTTGTGTTCCGCTTTACAATCTATTCTTGTTTTCTGCTCTAAATGTTTCAAATTTCTTACAGACTAAAGTGCTTCTTGGGAGATCTTAAATAAATGTTTACAAATTTTACATTTTCTTCCGAGATAGAGTACGGCATTGTGTAGGAGGAGGATATTTACTATTTTCATATGGAATGTGGACGTAGTAGGAGGCTTGCTTTCATTCGTTGCGTTGTTGTCCCCCCTCGTCCTTCGAATATGTATGTCATCGTCGAGCGAACCGAGCTCCCTGTGCAATCTACTATCCTTATTGGAGTAGATTGTAAAACGAGCTCCGCCGGAATATTTTTTTTGTGGACATACATATTCCGATGAACATGTGTGCGGGAAAAAAAAATTATTGGGAGCATCTATCGCATAATATCGTTCCAATTTATTAAAACGCATTCTACAGATACAAGCTTGCGTCTTCCACAAGAGCTCCAGTTTTCCCTTTACAATCCTGTCAAAATAGCATTGCTGGTATAGAAAATTTTCCAGCAGTTTTTGTCAAAAAGAAGAAACAAGGTCGTTTGAGGTGATTTCACTCCCTGGCAGTTACGCAGGTGGAGTTGGACATCAATTTTCCTAGTCGGTTTAATACAAAATAATCCACCCACACATAAGAAAATAGCCAGGTTAGTGCGTTGTACGGTTATGTTACTGCATATTGGCAAAACTAAAACTCAACATTGCAACGACAACGACAGACATGACCTACTTTACAGCATATGATGGCTGCAGCTTGCAATAATAGCTAAAGTGCAAATAATGTTTCCGCATATAATTACTAGCTGTGTAGAAGTTGCCGCAAGTGGACACATGCAGTAAAGTAGCTGTGGTCAGACAGTAAGTTCCGGTTTTGTTAGCTGGAAACTGTTGAAAACATTTCATATTTCATCTTAAAAAGAAAAGCTACTTTCGCTTTGTGTTGGAACAAGAACAAGGAAGTAGAGCGAAAGTGCTAAGAATGAAGACTAAGCTTAAAAAATAGGAGGAAGCAGTTTTTGTGAACAAAAAATAACAATTTTCTAAAAATTGTTAATAGGTACTCTGATAATTTTTTTTTACTTTGATATTTTGGAATTACTGTACATCTGCTTGGTGGTAAGTAGTTTGTACTGTATGACCATGACAGGAGTGACATTAGAACTGCAAAAGTGAAAGCTTTTGTGAAAGCAACTGTCACGATTTCACTTATTACAAAAGTGTACGGACCGATATGATGACTTACTCATGTCATTACCATCACGCTACGTTCGCACAAAAATATTGTGTAAATCCATGTCAATCATTTCTATTTCGGTGCCTTCGTACCAGGAAAAATGCTACAGCTAAAATTTTGTGCTTACTTCGTAGTAATCCGATCTACATACATTTTGTCAATGGATGGATGGGAGTAACTCTTTCGTTAAAGTTAAGTGTGGCTCGAAGATTAAATGATCAAATCAGAGCACCACAACATTTTACTAACTGTACAAAACTAAATGTAAGCTAGAAAAAGGATATATATTTCATTTTGGGATTTGGGCATTGTGAGACACCTTCGGAATGGCGATGCGATGTTTTCTGGCAGTAAGTGATCTCATCAGTGGCCAACCTTAGGAACGCAAAAGCACCGCATCAGGTAAAGTTAATATATATTTAATTCTCTGATTTTAATTTTTCTGAACTGCCGTTGAGCTCTATATCTTGAAATCTAATACTTCAAATGATTTGTTTATTTAAAAAAAGAATTAGTCCACAGCGAGTACAGAAAAGTGGTACAGATATACATTCGTAATTATTCTTCTGCTTTTGGATGCGTATTAGAAAATGCACACATATGCATAGGCTCTTTGCAGGACAATTTCCATTCCAATAAAACATATTAGGCAAACATTAAACCTAATAGACAACTTCATATACATAAACGGCGATTATGTATGGACCGAAGTTACAACTCACAAATTCTACAGATACGGTGCATTTATAATTAATTATACCATGAAGACTAAGCCCAATAATCGTGACAAGATCAAAATGTCTTGTTTAGTTAGTCTCTTATTGGTTACTACTTTATACTTGCAAACGCAAACGGTTTACTACACGAAATAACTCCAATTAAAATATTTAAAATAATTCGCGTACAAAGCACAGTTAAATGGTGTAAGAAACTGACTAATTGACTAAATGTCCATTCATTACTCGCATTTTGAATTCCTTTCCGTACCCTCATAGCTGTTTTCCCATTGATTTTTTGCTGATTACTACTCCACTGCTGCAAAATTTCAGCCTCTTGCATAAAATTTTATCGCAGCTAATTTTTAATGCTTTGACAGCAGAAATTAAAAACTTAACAAACACAATTCACGCATTTCCCTGCATTCTTAAGCGAATGTCACTACTGCTATATAGCTGGCGTATTCATAAGCCAAAGCAGATTCTAGGACAAGATTTTATGACGCTATGTCCATAGCTAAATCACTATCTCCACAAAAATTGATGAGCTAACTTATTCACATTTTACAGGCGTGGTGTGGATCTGGATTGCTTTAAAGTTATTATTACCATTGACTTTTTACAATGTTCTTTGGACGGGGACATCCGGTAATGCGACCCAATACGCTTGATTTGGATCATGTACGTTATAACACTGAATATTACCAAAATGCGTATTTGGAAACATGAAAAAACTCACACTTTGTCCTGTACTGTAGTTTTGTGGTAGATCATTTTACTCGTAGCTTGTGAATAGGATTTTTACATTTCTATTAACTTTCATGACATTTCAGATTATAAATACAAAATACACCTCTCCGGCGCGTTTTCATTATCAATAGTGCTAATTCACAAATCTTAAGTGCCAAGGAACAGCTTGTATAGGATACAAGCTGTATTTTTGTTCCTTGCTTAAGTGCTAATGAATAGATGCCACACGCCTCTGTACTAAAAAATGGCACAAATTTTTATCTTCCACAATTTCACACTAGCTTACCTAATTGCTCTTTTTAACTTTTGAGTGTTATCGTAAAATGTAATGCACTCCAAAAATTTTAAACGCAACGCTGTCAGCTATTTTACAAACTTTTTTTGGAGTTAGGCTCCCATATGCAGTTAAGATTAAGACAGCAAACAATTTAAGCATTATAATTAATTTTAGTTAAAGATGGAATCCAAGCGTAAATGAATAAACGAAATGGGTATGTTACATTTTGCCAAGACTAACATATCAAAGTTCCAACACATTTCATAAAATGCTTTCGCTTCATTACAGAAATAAATTTTTAACCTAACGAAACCGAAAAAATAAGCAAACTACATACCTACCTACATACATAAAGAGAAAGTATAAATATTATAATATTTTACTTATATTTATATGTATACACATTCACAATCAATCATTTAGCGTAGTAGTAATCAAAAGACACGAAAAAATTAATTAAAAATTTTTTAGACGTAGGAAATGTAGCTTTTGAGTTGTTTGATGGCAGTAGTACGTAGGAAGAATAAGCAGTAAAAACGATGACGTATGAACTGTCAG
>JAHZND010003324.1:0-10339 GCA_027744115.1 Acrocyrtus sp. NNG-2020 | reverse complement strand
TCAACTAACATGCAAATGCAATAAAGGATTTCCAGAAAGTTGTTCGGTTATTACGAGTTACAAGTTGATAAATCTGCTCTACAAGAAGAAGTAGAAGTCGAGTCTCAGGTTGAAGTTTAGTGACATACGTGCATGCCACCGTATTCGCATAATAAAATGGGAATTTGTATGCAGTAAACCTAAAACCTACATAAGATGCACATATGAACTTTGCGATTGCATGTGCAAAATTATTCACAATTTGTTGAGCATTTTGCATTTTCTTTTTTTTTGTAGTAAGCGTGGGATATTTTTTTTTAACTCTACTTATGGCTTAAATCATGGAATAAAGAATGGCATGTGATGTGTCTTTACAGTTTCCCTTCCTTAACGTGGATAATACGAGATTTACTGATGACTTTTATGATCCCACAACATATGCATTTTCCGCCTTGCTGGAGCTCGAGGGTTTAGATGAGTCACAAACAGGAAACTACAGCTGCCAAAAGTGGGATGATGAAACGTATCTCTCATCCTTCTACGTTTACATTCCGGGTAAGGCAATTTTGCTGTTGCGCAGCTTTCTTATATTTATCTAGATCAAAAGTTGCCTGTGAGTCAACCTAGGTAATATAATGCCATAAGGAAAAGATTCTTTCTTTGCTGTAAACTTCGAATGGTGAATGTCTTCTTTGATATATGAGCGTCTTCGAAAACCTGAGAGAATGATGTCAGTCATATAAAAAGAATATATTTTTGTGATTCTTTTTCTGTTCTGATTAGTAGCTCAGAATCCAGTATTTTGTACAGTTTAATTATACCCTGCACCAGATAGATTGCTAAGCCAAAGATTTTGCATAGTATTTAGTAAATTGTCGAAAACACGCAGGTGTGTACAAAAGAACTCTCATTCAGGTACTACTGATTGTGAGACGTGGGAAAAATCAAGATTTTCTTATGAATCCAAATAGGATAATTATAACTGGATCCCGATGTGCTGCGAATTTTGACTGCTCAAATTATAAGAGAAATGGCGTGGGATTTCCAGCTAGCTATCTATTTTCGCAGTAGCAGCAACAGAACTGATTCCGCGTAGAAATTGGCAGATCAAAATCTAGACTAGCTTGTAGTAATTGACCACTGACTGTTCTCTTACCTGAGACTGAACCAGAATTGAATTCAATAAACCAAAAAAATTGTCAGTATTGCATTGCAATTCGTATAAAAATGCAGTCTAGATTTATCAGAAAAGTCATAAATCTTTTTTTAAAAAAATGATTAAATTTAATTGTGCAAAGGTCTCACTATTAACCTGTCCATTGAACGTGCTACCTATAAATCCACAAAGTTACACACCTGCACCTTAATCGAATGTGGTTATAATAGTTAAATAATTTTTAATGCGATTTAAATTCAACCTTGCAGTGCAAGTTTTCTTAATGGCAATAAAAATCGCAAAGCATCTTTCATTGTTATTGGACCTTCCCAGTCATTCATTGACATTTTGCACAGTAGTGCACCCTTCTTCTAGCCTTTTCTCAAAGTGCACTAAAAGCACTTGTTTCTTTTCCTTAGGGCACTTACACAACTACATCTTGTTCACACTCTAACACAAACATCTAATAAAAACTGGGACAAACCAAGGTTAAGTTTACATTCCTCCATCCATAAGCATCTCAAGGTAGCCGTAAGAATAGTAAAGCGCATAAGCTATAAGCGCATTAAACACCTATTCATTATAAATTACACGTTGATGAGAAGGCTTCACTTACTTACACATAATTATTATGCATGAAAACAGAAAAAAACTGCTAAAGTTGATAAACCACACGATCATCGGATTAGATATATTTATTACCCTTTTCAAGTCGAATTCAAGGGCAGTGGTCAAGAAACCATTGGGATTGCACATTTAGGTACTTTCAAAAAAAAAATCAGTATCGAATTGTACAGACCAATTTCGATTTTTATTGCTGGCACTAGAAGAAATATTAACTAACCACCGAGTTAGTATTGATTTACTTCGGTTGGTTTACTCTTTATAGTAACTTTTTAAAAATTGCATTTGTATGCACGGCCTACGCACGCCTGCATAAGTAGCCTCCTGTTTTCACCTGTTTTCAACCCAAACATATATTAAAGTAGGTCTTTACTTTACCTTTTAAGCCTACTCTCACTACTCGCCCTTTTCCCTACTTTGATTCTTTATGATTAGATGACTATATCAAGCAGCCGCTTTTTAACGAGTAATTCTCTCCGAAGGAAGCTTTATGCAGTAGCGCAGCGGAATATTAAAAAAAATAAGAAAAAAATCCCTTTCCCTCATCCGCTTAATTTTTAATGCATAATTCATCAGGAACAGTAAGAAGGAGAAGGGTTGCAGGCACTTTTCTGCATTTTTGCAACCCTCGTATAAAGTGCATTTATTGAGAAACTACCTTCTCTCTTTCCTTATTAATAACATTTTTCTTTGGCTTCAAATCGGCTGACATGCTTTTGGATCAGGTTAAACTTGAAAAATAATATGTTTATGAGGAAGATTGTCTTTCCCTTCTTTGTTTACGTGGGTATTTAGCAAGAGCTTCTCATGCACTCTAACTACCAGCATTATACAAAATGACTGCCTGTGATTTTCCCTGATATAAAAACAGGCATTATTATATCTCTAAATAAGACGAGCTTTGTGCAATATGCCGTTGAATGAAATTGCAATATCTCAGAGTTCATTCACTACAAACTCAACTATGCTCACCAACACATTTCTAAATCGCAATCTACGCTTATCCTTAATACGCATTTAGCATTTCACAATTTCATTTTACTGTGAATAATTACATGCTAGCGAGTGCTCAATTAAAGACAGTTTATATGCAATTTTTTTTGTCAATTAAAAATGATTCACAGGTGAGCGAGTGCTCCTGCTGGAGAAGAACAGCACAGTGGCGATAGCCCCCAACGAAACCCAAGTGAGAATACCATGCTCTGTATCAAACCCTTCCGCAAACCTGACCTTGATGAAGCTGCTTCCTCCTTCTTCGGTAAGTGAGAGTGAACTTCTATGATATTGCAGATAATGCTAATAATGACTGAAGAAAAATGAAAAGAATCTAGAGTCAAAAGTACTGAGAAATATTTTTAAAGATTCACACACAAATGATGATGAAATGAAAATGAGGATGCAAGAAGTAGTGTGGAGCGGAGAAGATAAGATTTATGGAGTGAATATCAAAAGAGTATGAAGTGAATTAAGCTGGTTGTATATTTGTACGTAGTAATGGTTATCGGATCGTATCGTGTATCTTCTGGCAAAAAACGAAACGGTTTCATTCCTTATAGCTGATTTTTTAGCTGTGATTGCACCATAATGAAAAGTAGATTCCAAAGATAAGTCTGAATTTTGAGGGTAGCGAAGGTGGTTAGTATGAGCAAGTAGGGTAATCACTTTATATATGTCCAAGTCCGCGCAATTTCATAGTTAGAAGAATCTGGGGAGTATAAATGCGTGGATCATTTTTAAAAAATATAATTTGTAGTCTTCCCTCTCGCAGCTACCTTCTTAGTCAGCGATTCGTCTGGGTCTTCTTGAACTGAAATCAAAAGCCAGTGATGCGCTCACAGTTTTACTGACGTGTATGGGAGCATTTTATTATGTTACGCTTATTTAGGGGATGATGCTTGAGATATGTAATAGTAAAAACACAATTTTCAATTAAAAGTGGCATATAACGAAGTGTGAGCTTGTTTGTTCTATATCTACTTACTCACTTTTACTATCCAACACAATTTTTCGCAATGTACAACCTTCAGCCCACTACTCATCGAACCATGATTCTCATAATAAACAGAAAAAAGTATTTTTCAACCTGGAATCAATCAGGGAAGAGAGTCAGGTAGACTTTTTACACAAATAATGCATTTGCTTTTATGCACTCTCTTTCAAATTGTATTTAAAAGTTTTTTAAAAATTCTTTTAATTAAGCATTTGTGTCATACTTTCCCACAAGAAGTGAGTTAATAACTTCCTCAAAATGTACTATATTTCCTATCTAGACTAATAAAAAAATGTAAGAAGTTGCCTAATTGAACATTTTGAAGAAAAAATGCTTTTATAATTAAACATATCTGAAGTGCAGCTATTACAGTTAAAGCTCGTCAAATCGTTTAATATTTTTTTTGAAAATTGCAACGCTCCTCAGGTCCAATCATGTTCAACATAGGTAACAAGTTGAGAATGATTTTCGCTTCATTAATTTTACAATTAGAAAGAATTTTGTATCTGTAGGTGCCATAAATATCCTACCGCAGATGATAAAGGTTGTGGGTGGACGTGATTCGATATGTTCTTCGATTTCAAATTTTTATGAAAGCTGTGCAGACGCTAATAAAGTCCCGGCCCACGTCCCTGACAATGCTTGCTTAATGAGTGGTTACGACTTTCATTGCTCTTTAATGCCAATTAACGTGTAGACTCTGTTACATCTCATTGCATTGGTCAAATTAAGGGGTTACGCAATGATAACTACCCAATTAAAAGTTGGCTTTAGGGCTTCTCTATCGACATCCTCGTGAAAGTTGACGAGAGAAAACGTACTTCTGCATTCTGCCGTTCTGCTCCACCTACTACGCATCTACTATAGAAATGACAGATAAAGCGCTCCCTACACCTTACGTGATAGTATTTTCTATTAGGTCAGTGTTACGAACATGCGGATGGCGTCGGTTTAGCCGCGTATAGCTCCTTAACTCCTGACTTTGCACGGTACACACTTCCCTTCCCTCAACAATAAAGTGCACTAAGGCGTAATAAGGAGTTAAGATATCACCACGTCATTTGTCCTTATCATTTTGCTGCCGACAGCAGTTATCATAAAAAAGTACGAACAGTTGATAAGGAAGAAACGCAGGCAATTTGTGACAGTCATATAGAGCTAGAGATATTCATGCCAATCCAATTTTAAAGGATTGCAAAACAGCAAAACTCATACAAAGCTAAAGTTAAGTAAGATATATTGTCAAAAAAAATCTAGAGCATTTAATTTTCAGGAGAAGCGCCGTCGGTCATTTACATTACGTTTGTAAGCGCCACTACACACGTCTCATCTTCATCCTTTCCGATAAAAAAAAGGTTTTCTGAGTAGTTAGTTGCGCACTATCACGGAAGTAATATATCTTACCCTTTTAATTTTACGGTAATCCTCGAAATAAAAAAATAGGGTGCAGGATGAACTTGTGCCAGAAACGATCGCTGTGTGTGCACATGGACTTCGCAAGTGTGCAAAACAATTTTCAAAAATGCTATTGCTTCTCTCTCTGTCTTCTCGCCAAGAAAAGACAATTTTAAAAATTGCACACACCTCTCTGTCTATGCTCCATTCTTCCTTTTTATAGAATTTTTACTCGAAAAATACTCATCGAACCATGTCGGAGTGCTGCGCTGCGAAGCTATAATTTAAAATGACGATCGTGCAAAAATATAAAAGTCTGCTGCATTTTTCAGTTGTTTTTACCCTTTCTTCACAGTTTTGCATCTAGTCTCATTTCGGCTTAAAGGAGACCTATTGTGAGAAAAAATTAGTTTTTGTTTTTTTGTTCCTTGTTCATCCTAGCTCATCATCACCAGCTATTACAATTTGCTATTATGTATCATCCATCCTCCTCCTAAACTAAGCCTTTTTAAAGGAGATATTATGCAATCGCACAGTTTACAATAAAACAAGCAGTAGCTCAACTAATTTAAACTCTTTTACAGAAAATAAAAATGTACCGGTTAAAACTATTCATTACGTGGGCGATTTAGTCGTAAAGATGAGTAAGGAAAAAAAATTAAAGCAACACTCCATTTATAAATGTTGCATAAGGCTTTACTTAAAGGACATGACTCACCAGTAGCATCATCACAATCTTCCTCAAAAACTGTTTTGGTGGCTTAGGTTCCCTATTGAATATGTCGCAATTCAGAAAGATTGTACATTAATAAAAACTAGCCTTTTATAAAACACTACCTTTTAAAAAACCTACATTAATCAAAAAGCGTTTTTCTTAGCTTTTCGCAACTGTACACACCAAAAAGTTAGAAATCTATATTTTTGTGTTCTTTCTAAAAAATGCATTCTTCGATTAATGATGAAACCAAATCGTACACAATGTACAATAGACAAAAAACACGAAGAAAAGTGACGATGACGCTGCTGACAACGGAAAAGCCACTTAACTAAACGCAATACAATCACAGTGTCGGCTTGCTACTACAGTGTCATGTTACATGATCATTTAATTATTGTGGTGGATTCCATCCAACTCGATACAAAAAATCACGAAGGAACTTTCTACTAAAAGTTCTGATGTCACTTTATAAATAGTGTGCTCTGTACTGCTGCGGTCGTAGAGAGACAATAAGCAATTTTATACGTGTTTCGGAAACGAGCGTAATTGCCAATTTATGTTATGCTACATGATGCCATTAAAAAAAACTCCTCTTTAGATAACTTTTACCTCAAACCATATTACTCTTCTAATTTTGCCACGAGTGCACTTCAAGAAGGAAACTAATAGTTCGTTTCAAGAACTTATAAGATGCAGCGACGATGGTACATAGGTAGTTGGCAAAACATAAATATAAAATTATTCTAACTGTTTAAAATAAATTGGCAACGTAGCAGTAATTTCTGCAACAAATAAAAAGCTGTAGGAAAGACTTTTTTTCCTTCCTTCCCACTTGACATTATGGCAGCAATATTAGGAAATTTTGTGTGCGGTTATTTAAGTCCTTTCTCTACCGCACAAAACACGTGTGAAATGAATTGATCCTTTTTTATTCTCGATGTGGATTTAAGTCTAACTTTTGTATGAGGAGATGGGAAAAATATTTTATTGTGGCTCGCGACCGTGAAAAATTGCCATAATATCAGTCAACCATCACCTTATCTTAGATCATTATTGTTCCAAATGAGCTACTTTGACTTTTCTGGGAAAAGGGATGATAACGTTGACTTAAATTATGAGTATAATATCTACACTTATAATTTTAATAATGAACTTTCTGCAGAGAAATAAGAGGATTATGTGTTATTATTACAGATACAATAAAAATTAAATGTAAAAAATGTGGCATGATATGATGATGGCAAGTTTGTCAACGGAAAGTTCACTCACTACGTTATAATATCTGTTTGCAATTACAGGGACTTGTAGCAGCTGAATGGGCTCCTGTCGCCCCGTCGACTTACAAATACCACCCCAAGTCTGGTTTCACTTTGCTCACGTCCGACATCAGCAAGACGCTAGGTACCTATGAGTGCTCTGTTCCGGCTGTCGGTTCGAAAGTGGAAATCTCTCTTGTGGCTGAAGGCTCGCCAGGTAAAATTAAGCATAGTGCGAGAATTATAAAAAAAGCTATTACCAAACTCCTGCAGTAAATACGTAGATGCTCTTTGTGGTTACATGAAATTAGAGATAAGGCATTTTGGCGAGCACGATGAAAGTTTATGTTTGCATAGATGGTTACAGTTACACTGCGACGAAAATAAACTTGACCATTGCTTTGTTCAGTAGCCAAACTTGAGTTTAAATATTTTTTGCAAATGGCTAAAGATAGTAGCTTGTATTGCCTGATGCAAATAATTACCTCTCGCATTTTCCCCAACTATCAGCTTTACGATTTGAATCATTGAATCTAAAATTGCTTTTATTGATTACTAGAAGATATCACTGAAAAATCATCCGGAGATAATCAGTGCTGCGATAAGAATTTCCTCAGAAGTTTAGGAGATGAAAGGACATCGTGCCGAGGTTTCATTTCCAAAAACTGCCAAATACCCCAATTTCTCGAACCTGGAAAGGGACAGTGTCCGGATTGGAAACTGTCTCAGTTTCTGAAGAACCGTGTGGAGCCTTGCAAAGACGAAATGGATCCAAATGGTAAGAGTTTGCTATCCTACCAAAAATATATTAGATACTAACCTACTAAATAAATACCTTTAGTTCACCATTGTATATGTACCGTACTTTATAATACCTTAATTGACTATTACATTGTAGGCATGAATAGCCATACTGGAGTCGGCTTTTTCAAAACGGAAGACACTTCCCGACCTCGCCTCTTCATGTTCTGCCAAGCCGACCCCAAAGAGTACACTCAAGGCTTTAAGATGGCTGTTCAATGGCGTAATGGTTCTATGCTGTTTGTCGACGATGGTAAATATATTTAAACTTTTAAAGAATACCTGTATTATAGTAGATGAATGGGTACTGTACTGAGCATTGTCAGAAGTATTACAGGTTTGATGCACCAAGTAATGTATTTACATAGGCAGTACTTTTGTAGTAATTTTCAAAGCTTAATAGGAAATAGGCTCATCCTATTACTAAAATGTTCCATTAGCTTCTAAACGCAGTTTAAATTTTATGCTGCGCCTACTTTTCCGCAAGGGAAAAAATCTGTTTTCTTCAGTACACCTACAACAACCTTGCCTTACCTTGCATTTTGCACTCTCTTTGCATGAACGAAGTACTACTGAGAAAAGTGTGTGGGAAACCGGAACGCAGATAATTACTTCGATTTCCGACCTGCATTTCTCTCTATTTCACTTCGTTCTTGTAATTAGTGTGCCATCGTCATCGCCAGCAATATCTCGCTGTTTTTTCTGCTCTAAGGAAAACTTACTATAGGCATAATAAGGCGGTCGCGTCAGGCACCGCGAGACATGTTTTTAAACGCACGTCATTGTATCATCTCTTGACATGCTGCTGTAGTCGGTGAACGATGAGAAGCTACGCACGTGAGACCACTCTTTTGTACTCTGTACACTGTCAAAGGAAGGTTATTGTGTTTAAAGTGTGCAAAAACATTTGCATTGCAATTTAGACAAAAAAAATTATTAACATGGTTTTTAGCTTTCCTTATCGCCATTGAATGGCAGGTAGGTGGTGGCATGGGTGAATATTTTAACGTGACATGACTTTGCAAACAGCTTGTAAATTACTTTATTACTGCACTTATTTTTGCTAAAATGAGCACATAGCGCGCTGTGTCATTGGTTTTCAGTTAGAAAAGGTTCTCGGAAGATATAATGAAATGAGTTATTTTTTAAACTTTACTTTATTCTTTTAAAAACTTCCTCACAGAGCGCCATAGAATTCCCCAATTTTCCCGGTTTCCTGCCGGCTACGAAGTAAACGCAGAGATTACAGATCTTCTCAATCCTACCGCTCCATCGGACATCCTCTACGTCCACTGCTACATTCCGCTGAAGTACTCCTTCAAGTGGATTAAGATCGTGAAGGAGATTCCCTCAGAAGAGCTTCAAATGTTTACCCTTCCTCCAAAGGGCCGCCGTCCTAGCGCCCGACCAGGTCTCCCAACGTCAACGGAATACGACACTCACCATCACGACAGCGATGACAGCCATCCTCATGAGCACTACCATCACCATCACCACGACCTCGACGATGAAAACCTATCATCAACCTCGAAGAGTGTGGAGCTCGACAATCATGACATCAACGAAAACATTTTGAGCGAGAGGAAGGGCGAGGTCGGTCCTACAGTGGATGACGTGGATCCCACTGTGGCAGCTACCTCCGCGGCAGCCCCTAATTATAGACTGTACTCATCACCAACTGCAAGTGCAAACTGGCATGTTTTACTTTCTCTCGGACTCACCTTAGCATTTAGCCTAGTTTCCCTGTGAAAATGAAAACCATTTTTTTAGAGTTTACCTTAGGAAGTAAGGAGAAATTCGAAGGAAATAAATTCTTTGCATCTTTCTGTAAACTATAAACTATAGCTGCCACCAAACATATTCACACCTTCAGTAAAAGCGCCTAATTCGCGCACGCAGATAAGTGAATAGCACATTTAGTAAAAAAAAGTCAATTAACCAGCCAACGTCCGTTTACCTTTTATAGTTTGTAACTGGTTTTAAAGCGTATAAAATAGTGTCTTAAGTATTCAAGCAAACTTCTCAATTTTACGTGAATATTTTATATTTTGTATAGTACACAGCTCCTGATATGTGAGTGAGGCTTGTAGATGCTAAAAGATATAGTTTATGTTGAATGAGTGGGAAAACAATGGTCAATAAATTATCCCACGCTGATAATTTACTGTCTATTTCAGATCTAAGGTATGTTTGAAAAACTTGCCGACTGCAGTCTGCAGTGTATTGACTTTTCTCCCTTCTTTTCAGTTCTTTTCTTGGTGGGAAAAATCCACATTTTAAGGATCAGCTCACTAATTAAAATTGGAGATGGAAATGTAAGATGTAATTTTTTTGCATTACTATTGGAAAGAATACATGAAAAAAAATTCTTCCACTTTTTTTCTCAGATATAAAGTTTAAACTTGACATTTTAACCTCTG
>JAHZND010003323.1:0-43040 GCA_027744115.1 Acrocyrtus sp. NNG-2020 | reverse complement strand
ATACTGATCGGTGGAAATGGAGTTGTCGGTTGAGGGGACTCATCCCTCTGCTGTCTTTTGCTTGTCACGTGGACAGCCGGGAGGATTATTGTGATATTCATCCTTCCAAATTTTCAGTTGGAGCTAATTAAACTTAAAATTATTCAAAACCCAAAATTCTCCCTTCAAGGAGCACCAGCACTCTACTAGAAATAAACTGTAAAACTGAGTTGAAGAAGCCTGGAGTCACAATCAAGGATGCGGCAGCACTGTGAGTCTATTGCTGTGAGCCATTCACCGCTCCTCCCCAGCTGAAGATCAAGGGGTAGCAGGTCCAAGAGTGAAATGCACCAGGACCGCCAGTGAAAACTTGCCAACTGTGATTTGTCAGAGGACTGGAAGACTACTGAGCAGTACTATATTCCATATAATTGCAGTCTATTTCAGCCACTGCACCTCCCTCAGAAAGGAGGACAGGGAGGTATATAGTGTGAAAAATACACTTTTGTGCTGGAAAAAAGGGCCGCTTCTCAGTAACAGCACTAGTGCCACTTCATTTCCTTTTTTCTGAGTAGGTGTATATGAAGGAAAAATGGTTTTCCACTCATTCAAAGAAATACGTAAATATGGTGTAATGCTGTTTTTAGTTTACGCTCACCACCCCTACATAGCATCACTGCTAGTTTTTACTATTAGCCATATAATCTTTCTTCGTCAGTTCGGTAAGTGGCACTGTTGGTGTGTGAGTGAAAGTCACTTTGGTTTTTAGGGGAACCACCACTTCACATTATGCCTGGTGCTTATACTCACTACTAAGAAAGGAAGGCAGGAATGCCATTTAGTGAGAGAAAGGAGCACGACCTGATTTCATTTATCAGCCTGGAAAATCTCATCATCATCAGGGAACCGAAACAATCTATGTAAAAATGGCGTGTGGGGTGGAGGTATGCCTCACCAAAGGAAAACAAACGACCACACATCACCATATTTTTTATTTTAGTGTAGTCAATTCTAACGATCTACACTGACAGACCCATTTCATGTAGGTTGCTGCTAATAATTCGGGTAGGATTTAATAATCCCACCTATGGCCTGCTTGGGAGCTGCCCCTTCCCCTCCATTGTGTAGTTCAAGTTGCGTTCGTATGTGGAAAGCAGTTGGGGAATGTGGCAAGCGTTTGAAATATGCTTCGAGTTTTATTTATGATTGTTTGCATTTTTAGGGAGCAATCATAGTGAATCAGGTGAAAATACATTCTCGGTAACAAAAAAATGGATGCAGTGCAGCAGAGTTGTTGTTGGTTGTCCTATGCAAGTATGGCCTAATAGTCTAATTTGGCTTATCGTTATCATCGCCAACGCCGTGTGTCACTCATTAGGAGGGGAAATAAATATTTTTTTCGTATTGTATGAATATATGCTGATAGTGGGCTGAAGTACGGTGGCAGCTTTCATTTTTGTGTCAAATGCACATTTGTATGCTTCCCTCATGAGGGTTTTTAATAATCTGGATGTGGGCACATTTTTTATATGTACGTGGCCAGTCGAGTTGAACTGATTTCTGAAAAAAAGGTAGGGCAATTATGAAGGTCTGTGCACAAAAGTGTCGCTCTTTCTTGCGGCGGTGTCGGAGGGAAACGTAAGTGGAACGGGTATAATGACACAGATGGGGACAGAAAATGTAACTTTCTCCCCCGGCAGGCTAATGATGAAGCGGTGATGTTGCAGAGAAAAGGGAAATAAATTGAAAAAAAAATGAGAAGCAAAAAAGCTATTAAAGGGTCTCCAACTGACCACAACTGCCATGAACTTACTTCTTCTTGCAAGACTGTGATGACATAGTTCATGACAAATATGAGGTGGAGTGTCCTCCCGAATAAGTAGTGGCAATGGGCTGATAAGCCTTGGATCTTCGTTGGGCAGCACTTCAAGTAAATAAATTTCTGGCTCGGGTGAAAAGGGCGGAATAAAATTCTTCACTTTCAGCTCAACCTCTTGCTTCGGCTTTAACTGAAATTGAAAGGAGATTGCATAATGTAGTTTAATATGGTAATTGCGGAAGTACTAAATATACTAAAAAAATTCAGTTTTAAAGGGATATAAACATATATGCAGTTTTAAGTTTTGCGGTTCCACCATAATCTCCAATTAACCTGGTGTATTCATTACTTGTGTTAGTATTCATCATTTAAAAATAATTATCGCAACTGGGAATTGTAAAGTGTGCTTTCAGGTCGATAATACGTTTATACGTTTTGAAAGTGGAGGGAGGTATGCAGGGATTGCATGTGTGCTTACAAGGCTCTTGAGCTTTCTTAGGTTGCATGCAACATTTCTTTCCTTTTCAGGGCTACACACCAGAATAAGAGTGAGAGGCTATGCGTTATGTTATTATATAATGTCATAAATGAGTAATTAAAGGTTACAAAAGCCAGACGGATAGATATTACGAGTGGCGTAGATTTTCGGAAAAGTGGGTCAATGGGCTTGGAGGAAACTGAAAATTGAAACGAAATCATTGTGACCTAATTTCCAACAATAAAATACTGGGCAGAAGTAAACCAGAAAGAGGAGGAGGGAGAAAAGCCGGAAATTTCAAGCTGGGGAAAAAAGAAATAAATTCAGCCTTTTCCCCATTTTTTTGACTGCATTCATTTGGTTTTCTCTCGACGGAATGAAATATTTGGGGGAATGTGAGGAAAAGTAAGAGTTTCTAGCGCATGTTGACAAACTATGGTGACTTTTTTTTCGTTTACCTGTATAAAAATATTTCCAACTGCTCTCACAAAAATAAAGTCCCGCGGAATCAAGTCAGGTCCAAGTTGAAGCTGAAGTTCTCTTCGAAGGTTGTGTATGCTCAGTTGAGGAAGGACCCTGAAAATGATTTTTAAAAAATTGTCATTAGAAATCCCTTTATTAATTAGCTGGTAAACAAAAAAAAATTCCCTGGTAGGATACTAGATTTAGTTTTTGCGCTTAAAATTGGCATGCTTTGCAACTGCTTCTTTTTTTCGCTATTTTGAGTCAATAATACAATGGAGCCACTTGAACTTCTCATAAATTTGTTTGGTATGCGAGCACTACAAAACGTATAGTGCACTGGAATAGTTTCTTGAGAACTGCCACCGGATATAGCGTCAGTGTAGCCGTCAATCAATGCGTCAAGATTATTTATACGATTAGGAAGCACATGCCACACTATAAATGAGTGAAAACGGTGAAGGGAGACCATAAAAGACTGAAACGCTAAATTTTTACTGCAGCTGGAAAAGATATCCAGAGTATGTGTGTCTAATCAGATATGTAAGAAAAAGACATTTATTGAGTCCTTCACCGAAGCTTCGTTAGTTCGAACGGAATTTTCCTCTTTACCTAACTACCTAGCAACAAAAAAAATGCTCGGACATGTCAAAACATACCTAGAGTTGGCTATCCCAAGAAAAAAAGATGAAAAATGGGAAAGCCATCTCCAGTCATTAGCAAATTAACCCTGAAGAGCGGACTTGTATGCAGACGCGTTAACATGCGTCCACTCACATTAACCCTGATAAACCAGCCAAATTCTTGTTGCATTTACCCTGTCATATTATAAATTCTCTTGAGTAGGTCGTATTTAAACTTTAGGCCGTGTAGGGTAGGGTTAACCTTCAACGTGCAAAAAAATCATGTGTAAAGTACACATTGTACGCTCTGCCAATGCCAATTATTTAACTCCCTTGCAATAAACTTAGTCAACCGTGGACCACCCTTCATTTTTCAAATTGTCAAATGAGCTTGAAAACTATAGGCATAGTTTGTTCATTTTTCTGGGAATTTGTACTTCCTTTTTGTAATCAGAATTGCACTTCTCGTTGGCTTATGATTTCCTCTTACTTTCCCTGCTGGGAAAAGTTTCTGCAGAAAGTTTGGGTGACAATGGGAAAAGTTGAACTCATTTGTATTGTCACTGTTACGCTCCATATCTCCATTGTGCTTCTTTTCCCTGTGTAGCCGGTCATTGAATTCAAGTGTGAAATCGACCACATTCAACTGTTTATGCTGTTACTGCACAATAGGGTTCTCTATTAGGTGAGGAAAGTGGAGAAAAGGTGTCCTAGTTCCTTCATTTCCTCTCTTTATCCGTTTCGTCAATAGACAAGGGAAAGACAAAGAATTTGATGGATGGATGGCTGTTATTTGTCGGACAGAGCTTTTCTTCTTTTCCCAACGGAAAATGAAGCCGGCTAAACAAGAATCATTATTGTATCAACTTGCTACTGCTGAGATTTCCAAGGTAGGCGGGTAACCTTCGAGTGCAAGGTTTCCGTCTATTGATTTCATTTTTGAGAAGGTGTTGATAATAGGAAGGGATAATGATTGTTGCTCAAGTGGCGGCTTCCATTTTTTTGAATGAAAAAATATATAGGCACATACCTATATATTAAATAAACAGAATGACTTTTTCCTTTGTGTCCGGCAAGAAAATGGGGATCTATATTACACTGGCTTCAATGTAACCTAGGACTTGAGAATAATGCGGCTCCAACAGGCACAACAGGCACTCTCTACAATCACAGGAACCTTTCGGGGATTCTACCTTGATGCTAATGATGAATGGGATAGTATGTACTTGCTCCTGATAAACTAGGATGGAACATGCAATTTTTTTAATTTTGCGAATTGAACTGATAGGCAGTATTATATTGGTAGCTTTAAAGGCCATCCTTATAAAATATCAGTATTATTTGGTTGACCAGTTACCAGAGAGCTTCAGGGTCTTTTAACGGAGATGAGTAATGATTTGCTACTTGTCGTTGGATAAATTTTACCGGTTAATGTGAGTAATAGAAAATTACGCTTACCGGACGAATCCGAGCGAGATACCTTCCTCGACAATGTTGTGTCTGTAGAGTCTCCGGCAGAGAACCCATTTTTCGCGGGGTACAACGTAAACTTGTAAATCAACCAACTGAAAGAAATTTTTAGAAAAAAAAAATGCGTTTTGGCTTTGAGTGAGCAAAGGAAACGGGAAACATTGAAACTATGCTCGTCACAAAAGGAAATTTACCATTGTGCACGGATATGAAGCTTTGGAAAGAAGTCGACTTTGTCTTCCACTCCTTGTCTCTTTACGTCCAGTAACACTTTTTCTTCCTGTAGCCTCTTTTTTCTCTCCTACCATTATACAGTAAGAGAGCCTTTTAAGAAGTTACGCTGGCGCTAGTTGCTTCAAAAACAACTGAGCGCTCAGGCAACTTTAGTAGTCTTTTTTGCTATAGAATTACACCACTTCACAAAACTGCTGCTGACTTCTTCGATGTAAAGTTAGTTACAGAAAATATTTTTTAGCCAGAGGAAAAAGAGTAAAAGGAAAAAGTAATTTTTTGCAATATTCTGAAACGGGATAATTTTGAGTCACTTTTTAGAAATTGAATTTTAATATTCACTTGCACAACTTTGATAAAATAGAATTTAGCAGGAGTTGATAAAAGTATAGCACTATTAAACTTCACCGCTTGATCAGTTTTGGAATTAAAAACCCAATTAAATCAATTCCCAGTCTGTATATACAGGGAGGCCTAATTGTTTGTATGCGAAAGGTGAGCCTGCTACTGACTCCCTTCCAGAAACCCAGAAGACAGACACTTGACTGGCTTTAGGCGCTGTGCTGTTGAGAAAACGCTCCTTCCACGAGAGCTCCCTTCTTGTTGCTGTTTTTTGCACCTTTGTCACCCGAGAGTGCGCGTGGCCAAAGTGTTTTTTTTATTTGCTGCTCAGAGTTTACTTAAAATTTGGTCCATACTCGTTGGCAATCCACAACGATTTGGCAAGACGGCGTCCAGCGTCGACCCACTTTCTTGAATGAGTTCATCGCTACTCGAAATCTCGAAAACCATTCATGATCAAAGGCCTTACTGCCCTAATTTGGAGAAGTAGCTTTTAGCAGAGGACTGTATATGTCCAAGTATATGGAACCCCGTTCCGTTAGTGTGACCACCTCACACACACGGCCCCTCTTTCTCCAAACTCTCAACTTGGGCTGCAGTTTGTTATAGAGCCAATGCAATGGCAGTGGTTAGCAAGATCACCAGCAGCACCTCCAGAAAAAAATAGCACTACACAAATTTATATTGCATTACACACTCACTGCTCGCAGTGAAAGTCAGGGCGCGCTCGAGCTCTTTATTGAGGGAGAGCAAAAAATCAAATGATTTGAGTGGCCCACCTTCTGAGCTCTCTCTAAGAAAAAAAAACGAACAATAGCTCTCTATGTACATAATATAATTAACTTTTGTGGAATTCCATAAAAGGGAAAAAGAAAGGCATGTATGCAGCAACTGCACATGTATGTATATCATAAAGTAATAAATAAGCATATAACATTTTTGACGCCTGTCCATGCTCTGGAAAAGAAAACTTGTGTGGCTAGTTGCAAAAGGAAAGGCAGGCCTTGAGCATTTTTTCGAAGGAATGCGAATTCCGAAGAAAAAGTAATAATATTAAGAAGGAAAGGAAACCCTGGTATTAGCCATATTACACTTGTGTCAACTCAGTACTTTTCTCCTAGATTTTATTAGTTCGACACGTTACAATATTTGAAATCTTTTTTTTCGGGGAGTATATACACCAGAATATTCATAAATATGGATGTGTATTCATAACAGAAAGTATTGCTTTTTGTAATCGTAATATGCATCCATATATGCATGAGGCATGTACGAAAAAGCGTGGTTAGTGGGGAAAGAGGTTGACTTTCTAAAAAGAAAGGGAGTAAGGAAAGGGACTGATTGAAACCGGAAGTCCACTGCACGCTTACTACTACTATAAGCTCCGGAGCCCCAGCACTGCTCCACTTGACTTGTGTCGCTTTTTTGTGGCAGGGGTAGGTAGGTATGTAAATATTATGCTTGGAGTGCATGGGTATGCTAAAGTCACCTAACAAGTTGTACGTATGCAGAGTGGAATGAAATTATGTGTGGCGAGAAAGGGATGAGGAGCGAGGAAAGTGTGTTATGTTTATTGTGTATTTTATACTCATTGTATAGTATCAGCGAGATTTAATAGGGGAAAGACTGAGGAAAATAGCACCTGAAAGTATAACAAAATCAACATAATCACTATTATGTTAACGCCGAGGTGTTCCCAAAGGAGAGAAGGAATATATGTATCGCGCGTCTTCAGAAAACATAGCTCCGCTCTCCCTCCACTCCATTTCTCCATCCATGGGTATTGTGCTGTGGAGGAAGGCCACCGGAATCATTTGATCGGACCTTGACGACTAGTTTGTCAACATGCAATCTCCTCATTAAGCACACTTAAAAAGTCTCTTTTCTTTAGAGTAGCATATAAGAAGGAGAGGGGCTGGTAGGGATATAGAGAGAAAAGAAGTCATGACAGGACGGCGATGATGATTATGACTAAGAATTTAAGAAATGTTCCATTTTTGTAGTTTAGACGTGATTATTTCATTTTGGAATGATTGTGAAAGTTTTTTTTTGTCTTGTGTAGGGTGTAAGCCAGTGAAAGGAATTGTCTGGTATGCATGTGCACTCACTCACTGTGAAATAGTTGCGCCTATGCTGTGTATTTTTTTCTCAAATGGTATTATGTATTGTTATTGCATTCATTCATCATCAACGGAAATTGTTTCAAGTGTCCTACTTAGTACGGAGGGAGAAAGGGGGAAGTGTGGCGTGATCTTAGAAAAGCCGGGTCACTGGCACATGAACAACCCTGGCTTGGCTTCTCTGCTGCTCTCTCCCATTACACCTTTCTGTAGTGTGTAGGTGGTGTGTGGTGGGTAGTTGGCACTTTGGCAAGAAGAAGCCGAAGCAGAAAACAATTTAGCATAGTATTTTAAGCTTGTGGAGGCTGGAACAATAATTTCTTTATTTCTTTATTCAAAAAGGGATCTAGCTGGTGAGGGAGTACGCATAGTCGACGGTGGAAGTTTAATCAGGTCAGCGGAGGGGAAGGTTTTTTTCCCTCGGATTGTGGTTTGGCGTCACTCAAGGCGGAAAAATAGGGGTAAGAGCTGGTGGGGTATTAGTAACGATTTTCAATTACAATTGTGGACGTGGAATAGGACACAGAAAATATGTCGAAGAATACGGTAAGCGTGGAATGAGAAATGCAATGTAATTAAATTAGAATTTGTGCTTTGTTGGGGTATGATAAATGATGTTTGTGCTGCTCATTTATTTTCAGCGAGAGGAAATCGTGAAACGGTTCGACTTGCCGGAAAGGCAATCAAAAATTGAGTCGCTGCTGAGAGAGCCCGAAATCTACTGTATATGTCGGTCATCGGATTCTACACGCTTTATGATGTATGTAAAAGTAGGGGATTGATAGTGGGCAAGTAGAGCTGGAGATGACATTGATCAGACATGTGTATTTGATGTATTTAGAGCATGTGACGCATGTGAAGAATGGTATCATGGAGATTGTGTCAATATCACCCAGTCTGAAGCGAACAACATTCATCATTACTATTGTAATTGGTGTATTGAGAAGGATCCTAGTCTGGAAATTGAGTACAAGAAGAAAGGCTCTTCAGGGCACTCCAGAAGAGATAAATCTCAAAAGTCTGAGGGCAAGAGTGGAGGACGCGGGAAGAAGGCTGCAGAGAAACCAGGTAAGTTAAGTGGCTGGTAATATACTGGCCTTCAGGTTAGAAGTCGTGCTCACGTAGTTCTAATTGTACTCATGTAGCTTAAAGTAATTGCCTTGTAAATATGTAGGTTTTAGTTTCTAACGTTTTGTTTTCGTCGTTCTAGTTGTGGAAGAGAAAGTGGAAAAGCGTAAGGGGTGTGGAGCATGCTCTGGCTGTCTGAATAGGAGAGACTGTGGGAAATGCGAAATTTGTAAAAAGAATAAGAAGAAGGACGGCAAAAAGAAAACTTGCCTTAAGCGGGTTTGCACCGAAGGAGGAAGGGTATGCAAGTTGTCGTGTACAATGGTTACGTTTACTAGAGGCGAATTGAAATTTGAAATTGAAGTTTTAAAATTGCTGCATTGTAGAAGGAAAAGGAAACTGTTCAAAAGTCGATGAAAGAGGAGGCTTCCTCCATTCTATCAAATAAGCAGCTAAACATTGTTGATGAAGATGACTGGACACCTCCATCGACTGCACCTAGTGGGACATCTGCAGCAGCTAAGAAGACAAAATCTAGTCGTAAGTCTAGTAAGAAAAAGGTAGAATCGAAACGGAGAAAACAATACACACCTACCAGAGAGTCAGACATTTCTGGAAGCTCAGATGAGGAGGTTCCAGGAGAAGAGCCAAAGCAGTGTTATTGGTATCACTGTTTGAATAATGCCAGAACAGGGTCTAAATATTGTAGCGATGAGTGCGGTGTTCAACTTGCAACGGACAGGATATTAAGGGTATTTATTTTTTCAATGATAACCAATGATATTGCTCCATGTTTGCGTAGAGATGGACCTTGACCCCATTATTTGCTTAACTATTAGCTGCTGCCAAGCAGAATACAAGAATGGAATTTAACGCCGTCAGTTGCAGAGGAAAAAAATAAAAAAGACTTGGAAGAAATTCGACGTAAACAACTAGACTGCAGAGCAGCCATTGAAGGGTTGGAAGCCAAGCGTAATGTATGAATTTTTCAGTTGATATGGTTTCTTTATGTAGCGAGACAAAAAATTAATTACGTTGAAATTTGCTTAGTGGTTAGACGCCCATATTGAACATAGTCAACTAATTGAAATAAATCCGGATAAAGCGGAGGAAGACGTCGAGGAAGAAGAAGGTTCTATTCCGTGTGTCACGTGCGGTCATGAAGTGTCTGCTAAAACCTGTATCAAACATATGGAAAGGTGCTATAATAAGGTAAAATATGTTCTATGGAATTTTACTTCATGAATTCGTTTGTAAATGCCTTAAATTGCTGATCGTTTGAATTTCAGTATGAAAGTCAGACCTCGTTTGGGTCAGCTTATTGTATTAGTTATAAAAAGCTTTGCTTCGTTACACTCTAAATTCTCGCTTTGCCCCACATTATCTTTGGTACATTGTTCATGTTGTTGCTGACCGCTAATTTAATTTTAAATGAAATTGACAGATTTGTGGCTATCCTTTAATACAAACCGTAACTGGACCAACGGATCTAATTTGTAAAGTTGCCAAGAAGAAGTGCAACCGACACCATTGTTGGGAAAAATTAAGACGAGCTGAAATTGATTTGGAGAAGGTTCGATATGTAAGTAAGCGCATTTCATTTACCAAAATCCTAATAATTACCTTATGTAGTTTTTTAAAATCTAATAATAATTCGTTGCAGTGGTTGAAACTGGATGAGCTGCTAACCCAAGAAAGACAACTTAAACAAGCCCTTACGGATAGGGCTGGAGTACTTGGACTTCTTCTGCACTCCACCTTTGATCATGGCATTAGAGAAAAATATTTACAAGAGGAGCAACTAAAAGACGCACAGAAACATGATGGAGAAGAAACTGTGTCGGCAGTGGAGACTCCGGAAGCAGAGGCCGGGACCACGATAAAGACAGAAGCAGAAGATAAGCTTTGTACTCAAGGTGAGCTGTGCTGTGGTATTACAATAGCAAGTATAATTGTTTCGTTTTTATTAATTACTTTTACTAATATAATTCTTTCACACAGCAATTGCAATGGACTATGTCGATTTTGAGATGGCTGACCAACCAACAAAAAGCCGGGAACATCAGCAAGCTAAACGACGCAGAGATGTGCACCAAGAACTAACTGCTTCGAAAATTTATAAAATGGGCATGAAATAATGTTCAAAAGCCTTGCTCACCGTCTAAGTGTTTAACGGATTCGTCCACTGCTTCGGGTAATGCTTAAAATAATATTCGTAAAAAGGACTCAGATAATTTTATATCATCGTTACTTTGCTAGCTCAAGTCAGATTATTTTATTTATTACTACTGTACAAAGTTTCAAAGATATTTATCAGTATAGCTCACTATGTAAAACAATTTAGTTTAAGTCTACTACGTTTATAACTTTAAATGCTATTTTAGAGAGAAGTAGCACGATCTTGATCTCTTCTCAGTTTCCCCGTCTCATCAGCCACTGCAGAAATTCATAAGAATTTCACATTCGGTCGATGGGAGGTTCTTTCTGTTCTACGAAAAAAGTTTCAATAAAAGCATCACGTGTGAAAAACTAAAATATTTGAAGGTGTGAAGCTAAAATACAAACCTTTAAAATTCGTTGCATCCGTAGTAGACACTCCAGAGGCGTCTGGCATCCCTCCACACCACTAACTCGTCGGTAATCTGAAGGATCTTGTGTGTCGGATCCCATCATGTCTGCTGAACGCTTTCCCCAAGTAGGTGAAAAATTGACCTGGGCGTCCGCTTGAATCAGTGTAAATGTGAAAAATGTGTAAAGAACAGCCACGATCACTAGTATGGTACGCATTTTGCGGGTTCAGAAAGAAAACAATGTTCTCTTAAAAATTATAGGTTTTTCTTTTCAAAACTTGAAAGAGATCGGACTCTAATCCTCTGGAAGCTGTGGAAATGACTGACAATGGATGATCCAGGAGCGAGCTGCTTTTATACTTGGAAACTTCTTTTCCGTTCATATGTCCAAAAACTAAGTTAAATTTTTAAAAATGTCCGTTGATATAAACGATCTCACACAGCCAATGCAGTTTTCAATTACTGAAATACGTAAGTATTTACACGGCAATCCCATAATGGTGCGTAAACAGTTTTAATGTGAAGATGATGGAACGGTATAAATCTCAAAACGTATGAGTGGGCTACGGCATTAGGTGGGTTTACTTGTATCGAAATAAATTCCCCCTTAGATGTCCCTAAAAATGACAAGCTGGACTAAAAACTCTCAGCCGCCTTTGTGTAAACGGCGCTTGTTGAACCTTCTTTTTTCTAGTGTCCATTAAATTGATTGATTCTGATGCCGTTCGATACTACTATGTACTTCCTTTCCTGCTACAACCCACTTCCTATGATATTGTGTGGGCTTGTTATAAGAGAGAAGTTTGTACAAAAAGATTTAAAAATAAATGTTTGCCAGAATTCGTTAATTTTTTTTCATTTAGCGTGAAACTATTTTTATTACTATTTAAATCGAAACGGAACGAAAATCGATCTTAAAATAACAGGCTATCACCATGATTTGTACAAATATTGCATAGTAAAATACAAGTACTGCAAACCGAAATATTTCTTGTTTCATGAGTAACCAATAAATATTCCATTTGAAAAACTGAGCACATTACAAAGTATCATTCTACTGCATACATTGTTCAATTATTACAGAAAATGCTACACTTAAACTTACTACATTCAGTAACTGTTTAACACGTCAGTTTACAATTACTATAATATTCATTCAGACGCTGTATGCGCATATCAACACTGCTTTAAAAACATTGCAAAATATTACAACCCTTATAGTTCCTAGCACAAACTTTAAAATACTGTAGATCTATTCTACATACGTGCTAGATTACAGTAAATTAGTATGCTACTTCAAGTGAACAAAGAAGCATTGTATGAGAGTTTGATATAATACATCATGGAAAACAGAAAATGTAAATTGTGGTACACCCCGCAACACTTTGAAATGAAAAAATATTGCAACGAAATTCTTAAAGCTAAATTGTGGAAAAGTCCAATTCTTCCACTTTTGTGTCATAATAAGAATTGAGATGATTGACCATTCTTTCCACCAGTAAAGTAATACAGATTCCGCGATGAGCGTATAATTCCATTAACTGTAAGCGCCTTCGTATAATCAAGCAAAATCACCAAAATCGAATTCTGGACTGTCCAGCGGAGCCAGCTCGGGTAGTTCACGAGGTTTGTATTTGTTCAGGGCTGCATACCTTTCCTTTTCATAGTCTGACAAAAATAATGTACTGTCTTGCGGCTCATAAATATCCAATCGCGCTTTAAGTTCCCTGTTTTCCTCCCGCACTTCCTGCAGCTCACCTAAAAGCTGAAAAATTAATTACCACAAAATTAACCACCTAAACATAATATTAGTTTAAAATTTCTAAATTTAAAATCAAGTATAATGAAACTCTTACTTTGTCGACTAAATTTCGGAGATTTGAGTTAACCATTTGTAATTCTTCAATGACATCAGCATCGTTCTTTGGTCTAATAGTAAAAACAGGCTTAGTGTGATACGAAACTGTGTCTGGAATCGAAACTTTATTTTCCTTCGCCGGTGGATTGAACTTTCTCTCTGATAAAATCTGCAAAAGTGAGTCTGCTTCGTCAAATGTTTTCAGAATTTCGTGGCGTGGCCCTTCTTGTTGTTGATTCGTGGAATGCTGTTGTCCAGACCTTCTAGCGGATGCAGCTGCCGAGGACGATGCTCCCGCCCCAGTTGCTGCCGCATTAGCTCTTTGTGCTTCCATAGTTTTTATCCTTGCCTTATATTTCTCCAGTGCTTTTCTACGATATTTAAAATATCATTTTTATATTCCACCTAAACTACATAACACAACTCTATACAAATTAATTTAAAAAATTGCAAGACCTTCTTATATGGACTAGCTCCGCCTGTCGTTTGTGATACTTTGCTTGCTCATCCAAGGACCTTAGAACTCCGTTATCGTCCGACAATCTTAGCTGGAGATCATGTAACAATGCCGCCGCTTCAAGATGACACTCAGCTGCTTCTTCAAACAACCCTTTCCTTATCAATTTTGCTGCTCGTCGACCTGCTTCATGAGCCTGAAAATTTAAAATTGAGTCCACCATTAACCTTCCTTCACCTACACCTTCACGTATTGCTTTTTACCTACTCAAGTGTACAGAGTACCTACTTTATTCAAAGGTGTCTTTTCCATGAGTTATTACCCAGAGTAACAACTCCGGAAAAGCTACACTTCTCCTTCTCCCACCCTAGTACCTCCAATGACTCATCACAGATTTAAATAACTCCCTAAATACCTAAAAGCTTTCACAATTGATAATCACACAATTACAAACTGATATTTCCTCTTCTCCTGTTTATTTCCCCTTATAAATTTTGTCAGAACAAATTTTGTCACCGCAAATCTGAACAAAGTTTTTATAAACGATTTTTACAAATATTAGCGTCAGCCTAACTACAGTCGTCCTCTCACGAGTCAACTCTTTTTTTTACTACAAAACGAAACCAGATCGTCCCTACCTCCACAAACAACAAACCAGTAATAAAGTATCACCTGAGTTTTTATCAATTTCTCTTTCAGTTTATTTTACACACCCTCATAAATCATATTATCAGTTAGCGTGAAATACCACTTATCATCCTCATTAAACAAACTACAGAGACCACAAAACTCTACACTATATCTTTTGTCCCCTGCGGTCTCGTTTCCACCATCTTCATCCCAATCCCAACTCCAGTTCCCGTCCTCTCCTACATTATAACATTGGCTCAATCCACAATCAGCTTGCCCAAGCCAAACCATCTGATTTCAGTCTGAAAACAGTGCAATCAGCAGTACTGCATTGTCTATTCCAGGCAGGCTTCTTCACCGTCACCTAGCACAAATCCACAATAGAAAAAAAAATCCGGCTTTGACAGAACAGAGTTTGGCTTGGTTTGCTACATAAACAGGCGTACACATACAGCCCAGCAGTGCAATTTCAAATGTAAACGTTTTTTGTGCTTTGTAAAGTAGCCAGGTTTGTAGGGAGAAGAGTGCTGCTGGACTTGGGCTTCTGTAAAAATGAAACTTTTGGCTGCTCCCTCACGTGCCTCTTCCACGATAGATGCCACGAGCTCCTCCATTTCCTAGATGAGCTGACATTGATATCCTCCAGGCTCTGGCTCAGTCGGGCTTGCTAACTCCTTGTTTGTGTGGAAGGAGTTTCAGATCTGCGATCCCGATGAAAAATCGCTAATATTACACTTTGAGAAAAAAATATGAAAATTTCATTCATTCATTTTCGCCCATTTAGACCTTCGTCGACTAAATGTTTAGAGAATTTTTTTTTAGTAGAGGAGAAGGTGTGGGTGTCTTTAAAGATAAGATAGCTACATTAGGACAATTTTTTTTAATGTTTACGGCGGCGCTCTCTTCATCATTCATGAGCGCTGGACGCGAAAAGTGATGATCTAATCTGGTCGCGAACAATTAAAAGAATGCGTAGTGGGTGATTGCGAAACGTTTAAGCAAACATGGCACTCTCGTGTGAAAAAGGAAAAAGTGTGCGGTATTGGAGGAATGCGTATAATTTGGATTAAGAGGCTTTACGGTTTTGATGTGCTAATTAGCACTTCCCATCTAAGACAATCCGCTTCCTGTGGCTAATAAGTGTGGGCTTCAGAGGGCATTCCTTGGTATGACGATCCCTAAATACTTTGGCATTTTGTTTTGTTGGGGAAAAAAAAATTTTTTGCGAAAAAAAGCTGCTCCCTGGATTTCTCTAGCCAGAGAGGAGCTACTGGGGCAATGTAAGCCTGCCACTGAAGCGTGTGCGTATCTCCCATTGAGATCAAAGTAGGCTCGTTTTAGCTAAAAGCTTTCAATTTATTAAAGTTTTGAAAACGATAAGTGTAAATGTCATTATTCCCCAGTAGAGCTCTGAGCAGTGTGCAGTGATTTCATAGGGAAAAACAAAAATCAGATAAAAAAAAGCGAGGATAAAGAGGAGATGGAGAGAGAACAAAAGAAAGAAAGCCTAAATATGGGCATCAACGATATGTCCTTTGTCTTGTGTGGAATCGAGTCTATCCACTACAAATAATAATGATGATGATATAATGACGATAAAAAATGCATTTTCTTGTTTCGTCTCCTTTTTTTATTCATTTTTCTACAGCCAACAACGGCTACCTATTTTCTCTATTACCATTTTGCAAACAGGAAAATCGGCTTTTTTCTTTAAAGATTGAAGTTTTTTTTACGTGAGAAGTAATTAGCGTTTTATTATGCTGGCGACACTCAAAAAAGTGGACAGTAATAAAGGCACTTGCATTTATTAATTGAAATGATTTGCCAATCAGCGGCGGGACCGCTAAACGATCCCAAATGAAATGAGATGTCAATTGATATTGCTTGAGATGTGTTCTTGTAATTAATGTTATTTCTCGTACGACCATTCCATCTCACTTTAAGAAGGTAATAAATTCCTCCCTCTGACATTAAGTAGCGCATTACACTAAAAAGTGTTGTGGTATACAGGTTTCAGTTTCAGCTTTGCAATTCCATCTTATTAATTGGCCTATTGGTTTAATGAGTGGTGAAAGGTGAACTAGTTGGGAGTCCTCCCAAAAAGACTCCTTTTTCATTCTCATTGCTAAAGTTACATCATCCATTTTTCTGACAGATATGCAAAAGTGCCTTCATAATTTCAGATACTCACGTGCTACATAGTCAACACCTCACTGTGTGGGATTTCCTTCCAGGAAAAGGTATCAATTGGCCTATGCTAAAAGTTTGCACCTAGTCACAAAAATATATCTTTTAGGAGGATTGTGATTACACAATTGCTTTTTCCCATTCATTTCTGCATAACTTTCCCACAATGTTGCGCAACAATAACGGCTCATAGCATTCTGATACAGTCAGGTGGAAAGTTAAATGTAAACTGCCTCCCACTCCTCCACAGCCTGTAGCGGATTGTAATAAAGGAGACTCTGTAGCTTGTTGGGGTCGCATAATACGAAAGGAAAAGGAAACTGTGCTGAAACTTGTTATTTCTTTTTCGTTATTCAAAGGCGTACCTGTTGCAAAAAAAAGCTTTTAAAAGTTTGTGGATATTTGTGGAGACTTATTTTGTACAAAAGAAGAGTATTATTGTATAGAAAATTTTGTAGCGTTCCGATGAGCTAATTAATTATCAATTTAAAAACCCTGTACCTTCCCTCCCACTCATCGTCATCATTAATTCGACTGAGTTGAGAATGTCTAATTCTTCCCCTATTTTTGGCAGTAACGGTGACATTTAGAGTTTCGGAATGAATGGAATTTAAATGTTTGCTGCTATTGTGCTGTTTTTCACCTTTGCGTCAAGATTTTTTTTCGTACAGGTGAGCTATATATAGTGCTTCACCAGGTAATGACTGTAAACAGCAAAAAGCTAATAACGAGGGAAGGAGAAACTGTGCAGAAAAAGAAAGTGATCTGCGAGCGAAAGCCTTTCTGACGACAGTGAGCAAAAAGAGTTGAAAACACAGACGCAGTTTCATATGACGTCTGACATCGTTATTGAAAACTTTCACTTTCCTCACTCATTTTTATTACTTGTGTATTTCATAACAAAAGATTATTATGCTTTTCCTATGGATTCTGATTAAAACTGAAAATATTTTCCCCGTTCCACAAAAATGGTCTTGAATGAGAGCTTTTCATAACTTTCCTTCGCAGATGGAACTAACTCTTTGCTAATTATAAATAAACCTTAAGAATTTGCTCGTAGAGATATAACAAAACATATTTTTTTTAGATTTTCAGCTAGCGTCAAAGCACTACTGAGAAGTGTTCTCAGAAACCCCTACAAATCCAGTTAATGACGCTCATAGTTAGCGTAATACGATCTTCTAATTCAGCTCCAACAATGGAGAAGTTTTCTCTGAAGTTGGCAAAAAAAAATTATTGCAAAGGTATATGGCATTTTGCGTGGTTTAAAATTATTTCTTTTCCTACCTATCCAATTTTTACTTGATAAGCTGCTTACATGTACTCATTGGTCGGGTTTCTCGCTAGGATTTTGTTTGGAAGTGGAGGAGGTGTTTGTATAGTGATTTCGAGAGCTTTTCAATTCAACTTACTTACAATTCAATTACCCCATGAACTTTCCTAAAATACTGGTAATTCGCTGATAAAAAAACATTGTTCAGCCTCTGTTAAAGCACAGCATAATAATAATGTGGCAAAACATTATAAGTGAATTACAAAGCAGTAATTTTTAGCTTATTGTTGCCTTGTCCTGATTTCCAAGCTAGATTAATGTTGGTTCGGTTAACCACTCTTGCTCAAATAATCCCCAAAAAATTAGTAGATGGGTAACCTCCCGTAATTTCGAATTATTCTTCTCAATAAAAGAACTTTGTAATAAGGTGAGGGAGGATCCTTTCAAACTAATAGTTTCCCCTATAATTGGAATAGGTTCTAGCACAAAAAAGCTATCCAGTGTGTCATTACTTTGAAAAATAAATATTCTACAAAAATCCACTAACTAGCTCATTTTCCACCTACTCTCATATATTCCTTGTAATAATGACAAAAGTAGCGGGAGGGAATCCTACGCAGGAAAAATTCAAATGACTAGCTGTGTTCTTTAGATAAAATACAATTTGGTACGTAATCACCAATAAATATCACAAGTCACTCGTCAAAATAGCCCAAGTGAAAGCAAAACAGGAGCAAACTTGTAAAAATTATTTAAAGCTAGAGATTGGAGAATACAAAACAACTTTTTTTTTCTAGCTTTCTCTCCCCACTTTTATTTTTTTGTGGATTTTGATTCAGATAGAACTGATTAGTGGAAAATTTTCGACTTCTCTCTTCTCATGACATTTATCTTGTTTACGTACAGAGGCTGCCAAAATAAATGAGGTCGCGAGCACAAAGGAGCCTAACAATGCTGGAAAGTCGAAAAATATAGGTATATACTTAATCAAAAACAACAACATCCCTTTCCGATCCATATCTTTTTTTTGCAAAGCTTCACATTTAATGCTGCATCAGTACCAGAAAAAGTACAGAATAGCCAGAAGTACAGAATAGTACAGAAATACAGAAAGCCATGCGAGAAAATTAGTGCATCTTCTTTTTTCTTTTCTTTTTTTTTAAAAAAAAAGATTGTCAAGCAGAGCTATTTCGCATAAGGTGAGGTTAGCTCTTTCGCTGTAGTCCAGTGTGTAATTACGCTGCTGCTATAGCACTAATGTATAAGGGGTGTGGTATCCTCAGTGGTGGTAACTAACCCATCACATCATCAGCAAAATTAGCATCCAATGACGATAGTCCATCATTCACCATGACCAAATAAAAATTTGAAGGAAAAGGACAAGGAATACTTAACGTATCGCTTTCCCTTGATTTAAGTACTTGTTCATATTCATGATTGCATCCAAGTCATTTTCTATTGTTTTATTTTACTGATATGATGAGGATAATATGAGGGCCTACGCACAAATTTTCCCGTATAGGCATGGACAGTCGCGCATGACTTACATACCTACTTTAGAGCATGCATGAATACGCACACCGCACAAGCACTTAAAAAGGAGCATTACAAATTTTAAACATGTTTTTATAGGTGACTAACATCTTTTCAAAAAAAAATTATTAATGTAGATTTATATTTTTACTAGTCACCGTCATGCCGTTATCGCCAATCTTCATCGTATTCCAAACCCTAAATTATATTTTTTTGTAAAAAAAAATGTATCATATCTCAAAAGATCTAGTAGAAATAAAAATCTTTTTAAAATAATAATACAAAAAATGTTTTTTTGCATTGTTGTTACTTTTACAGTTAGTAAAGTACATTTATTAGCTCGAGTGCATTGTTAGCCTGTTGGGCTGCAGTTCACCTGTGAAAACATTATTAGCCAAAAGGGTACATATTTTCTTTTGTTGTTGGAGCGTGAATGGGCTTTAGCTATTTTGTAAGACCAGTAGCGCCACTCATACAAAAAAAGCAGTTGTGGTTGGTAACATGATACATCTTACAGAAAAAAAAGTTTTTTTGCTATCTGCTCCATGCTTATAATGCCCCTTTCTCCTCCTCCGTTGTGTGGATCTTTCAGGAAGATCCTTTCTGAAAGGGCTTCTTTTTGAGCAACTTTGCACTCCCTTTCTTCACTTGAGATTGATCCTAAAGATACTACGAATTTTGTCAGGTTACACTGAAAGTTGTAAAAGTGTCTTTCTTCGAGATGTCTGATGCGTATCACGACACTGTCAGTTTATTTTAAAGGAAGTTTGATGGCATGAAAATATTTTGTCAGCTTTTCAAATGCGCATATAATTGTGGATAATTGTTAACAAACGCTTCTGAATTCACTTAAATGTCAGAGAATGTATCATTTTAGAATTTTACCCGGTTTAATTTATCAGTTAACTAATGGAAAAGTTTCAGTTGAAAAGGTATACTTCTTTGGTGAGTGAAAGTTTAGTTAAAAAGTTTCCAAATTGGCAAAAAAATTGTAATACAATCGCTTACCACTGTGGGATGTAGTTGTACGTGATTCACTTAACAATGTTGCGAAAAGCTTCTTTACAAAGTTAATTCCTATTAGGGGCACCCACAAGCTTTGCAAAGATTAAAAAATGATTGCTCCCCGCCTTCCCACACTGTCTGTCAACTTGGAGCAAACAACAAAGCACTCACCGCTTTATTTGTAGGAGTTTGGGAAATATTCAAAAATGGTTTTTTATTCGGATTGAGGAACCTGGAATAAAAAACCGCCTTTTTAACTTAACTTTTCAATAGCTTACTAACTAATGAACTAGCTAGCTGTTGAAAAAAGTCTAGATCCAAAGCATTGTCATACCAAGGAACGGTTTTTTCTTAGGTTGTAGTCGGCCTCCGCCCAAAGATATTCCTTTTCATTTCCATTTCCCCAACAAAAAATACATATTTCCCTTTAAACTGCTCAAACATAAATGAGCCCATACCTGTTTTTTTCTGCTCGTTGTTGGAAACTTCTAATTTTAGAACTCGGGCTAACTGTCACAGGTAAAAATTTTTGCGAGTCTATTTATAAACCATAAACATGTATGTAGTCAGATGCAAAAATATCTTTTAACTTTTAAAAACATGTTTCCATTTCTTTACCTGAATATGAACAAATTTTGCAGAATTGCGTGTCTCCTTGATCACCACATACTGTATCAATCACTGTGAGACGCAGGTGGTGACACTTTACGCAAGTAAACTGTGACAGAGCGCAAATAAAGTACGTCGAAGAAAGGAAAAGATCATGGCTGCAAGGTAGGAGGACTTTCATTTAAGGTGGAAAAGTAGGTAAATCGTCTAGTGTCATATGTTAGACAACGAACATTTTTAAATAATGTCCCGGAAAAAAATGTAGGGATAAGTTGGGCATGTAAAAATTCCAAGTAGTAGGTAATTGGGTGTTACCCGCCACCCTTTACTCAGGAATCTATTCTTCAGTAAAGAATGGGAAAATCCGAGCAAGTTTGATTCGCGTTAGAAAGCTCAGCTAATTTCTCTTATCCACACCATGGAAATCCACATTAATGATTATTACGATAATTCCTTTCATTTCACGCTCAGTATAATACTGCTGGTTTTCGGAGAGAGGGCAAGGAAGCTATCATAAAAAAGTACATCTTACCAGCAGGCATAGTCAAATGGAGGGGTAAGTAATGTTTGATGAAATGGAAAAACTGACATNAGAGGGCGAGGAAGCTATCATAAAAAAGTACATCTTACCAGCAGGCATAGTCAAATGGAGGGGTAAGTAATGTTTGATGAAATGGAAAAACTGACATGACCAGATAGCAATTTTTTTCCCCAAATCACTTTTAACTTCAGTCAAGTCTAGAATTCCGTTTAAACTGATGCTTACGCAACTACCTATATACCAAAACGGGTACGTCACATCAAAAGCACATATTTATACTGGAAATTGAGATCGGGATACACTTCAACGAGAAACCATGCATTTAGTGTAGTGTCAAGAGAGGAAATGTACTTTAACATATCGTTTGTGCAAGTGTGGAACTGATCTGTTGTCCTGTACTCTCTTCCTCTAAAGGAACTCGTACCAGTGTCAAAGCAACAACTTGGGGTTAATTGAAGTCAAACACAATACGATGACAATGATGGATGTTTCGGGCGAGGCGGACTACTCACGACAGTCGTATATTGATAATGTCGACCAAATAAGATTCCGATTTAAATTTTTTTTCTCTAAAACTTTAAGCCATTATTAAATTATGCCAACTGCTCCTCTCAACAAGAAATGGCTACGAAGGAACTCAAAAAAAAGTCCAATATTTTTACCTTCTGCTTATCACTTATACCATGTCCTGCGAATTCCTTCAAAACTGCGAAAAAACGGTGGTGGTAAGTGAAGTCGCGAGAGCTCCCATATAAAAAAAATATCTCCTCCTTCCTTTAAAACACTCTCTCAACTTTTCAAGTGGACCATAATTTTCGTTCTCCTCTATCTTCAAGTACTTATTTCTGAGCATGACTCATCTTTTACGGTATTATTTTAATTAGGTTTTTTCCAAACACGGGCATTTGGGTGTGCAGGTTGCAGTTACACAAACATGCAATGCAACATCAAAAAAGCGAGGGACTCTCCGCTGAATTGCACGACAGCGAGTTTCCTCAGCACAACAGTTTGCCAGGAACGTTGGAAAAACGCTTCTATCAGAGATCAACAATGGGCAACTGTTACCTTTTTTTCACTGTTGCTCTCTAAGATGGTTCGCAGATGAGATTAAGTGAGCCAGACATATGGCCACTACAAAGCGCTTTTACTTCGTAGGTAAGAAGTAAAGTGAGCGTGTGTTTCTTGTCGTGTGTGTCTCATGTTGACTCTGCGTGTAGATTCTGTCCGCGTACTAGCAGCTTGAATTTTCCAAGGAGATTTCGAAGTGCTCCTCCGCAGCTCCGGTAAGCTAATGCCACTTCAGGGCGATCTCTCAATAACTCTGAGAATTCCTCTCGGCACGAAAATATCGTTTTTTTCGGAAAGCTAATCTTATTCGGAAATCTAATACATCTTTGGGGATGCTAAAACGACACGACATAAGATGTTGATGACAGGATCAAGAAATTTGCACTGTTCCGATTTAGTACTTGAGTCGTCTTGGTAAAGCTAGCTTTCCCATAATCAACTTAGGTACTATCACCGAGAACGGAAAAATCCTTTGGCGATGCTGCTACCGGAGGACAAATTAAAATTACTTTTAGCATTGATTACTTACCGTACTCTCAATGAGAGTTCTGCGTATGAAAGGAATCTAATCTTTTACCTATGCGGAAAACCCAGCAAAGTACTAATTCTGCTGAGTTCATGAAAGAAGCGAATTTTTGAAAGTAATCTGTGTCCTTCTTTGCCCTCTCGGCGTGCTCTACACCAAAATATTTACTTGCTTTAATATCCATTCATAGCAGATGTCGATAAACTTTTATTTAATTCCCTATCATATGTCTTGCATGGAAACTACGCCCAAATTTTCATCTCCTCCACATTTGTATCGCATTTCCCAGCCATCTCGCAAAAAATAAATAAATATGTATTCCTGAATCACTTTGCAATACTATATGAAAAAGCATAATCAGTTTGGAAATGGGCTTCTCAGACAGCCAGCTTTTTTTAATAAGCCCTTTGTGATTTTTCTTCTCCTTTTTCACCTTCACCTTCGGAAAAAGATTTTTTTATTGGTTCTTTATTCCCGAATCCGGCAGCTTTCGCTTTTGACAAAGATGCTCTCCACTCCAGTCCCGCTCCAGTGGTGACGCTACCATGGAGAAGAAAGCGCGCTTGTCTTTGTTCCTCGTATTATACCTCATTACATTGATTGTTTTCCATATAGCGTGGGATTCATAATGGAGTGGCTGTGCTAAAAGTTCACTTGAATGTTACCTGAGCACGATACTACTCACATGCCATGTGATACTAGAACTTTTAAGCAAAAATTAGCATGTGGAGGGAGTAATTTCGCCAGTTTCGAGAGTGCCACATTAAATTCCATATGCACTAAAATTCAGAAGAATCCTCCGAATTAAGTATTGTGGAGTGGCATCCTGTGCAAAAAGGCTATTCCTGTAGCGAAAATTATTAATTGCGAGAAGAGATGCACCGGCAAAGCGGCATTTTCCCTCTGAACTCCGAAATAATGCATTTGAGGATAGAGCCGAAGTAGGTACGCCACTATTTTTATTGTGTTATTTCCAATGTCAATGTGAGCGCTAAACCAAGATTTTTTTTTTCGAGAGTATGGAGAAGATGTGTATTTTTTTGAAGTAAGTAGAGTAATAACAATGTAATAATAATAGTATGCGTAGTAGTCTGTTTCTCCTTGTCCACTGTCTGTGTTCTCTCTCGCAGTGTATTAAACAGACTAGCCAAGTCCACCCATTGAGTCCTTATATGGTGAAGGCTACTTTTTCTGCCTACGCATTTATCTCTCAACAAAGTTTCTTTGTGGGCGTCTTTTTTTTCTTTTTCTTCTCTTCTTCAACCGTCTTCATCTTCATACTTAACATTCTTATAATAATGCCCAAAATAATACAAATGTGTGAGGAAAAATTGGCGAGATTTGGCAAGTCGGAAGAAGTTCACCACCGGTCAGCCCACGAATATGATCACATGGAGTCTGTTAATTATTTCTCACTTAGCCCCTCTATCCACCCCAAAAGTATTTCTCTTCTGCGGGCAGTAATCATCGTAATCATAATCATAAGCGTAATGATGATGATCCCTGTGCTAGGACTCATCACCATCACTCCTCTCTCTCTCTCTCTGTCTCTCTCTCTCTTTCAAAGGGAGAAATAAAACAAAAGAATTCCCCATAGTGACGATGACAATGAGCACTCTAGTCCTTTTTAGCCACTTGTGTGCATACTTCCGATTGCGAAAAAAGGTGAAGCCCGCACTCCTCATGCTCATACTACTACAACCACCACCACTATATTATGCTGGCATCACTTCACCTGTACACTGTTCTCAGTTTGAGAGCAAAAATGGGAACAAGTTTTTTAGCCACAGCTCCTTTTCCTCTTCTTGCATGGTAAAGAGTTACATGGAGGAAAATGTAGCTGAGTGCCGGCGCGCTTCAAGAAATGGAGGTAAAAGGAAGAGCACTACTAAAAAGTAGCTCTACTAAGTTTAGCGTGGTAGCGAAAAAAATAAAAAATAAAATTGCGACCACACAATATTCCCTCTCTCTCTCTCTCTCTTTTACATAAATTTGCTAATGTGTGTGTGTGAGCGCGAGTGTGCATCATCCTTAAGACGTACGTCGTTTTCATCCTGGTGATGATCTCATAATGTCGTGTGTGCATATTTATATTTATGTACATTTTTGTCTGTCTTCTCGTCTCTCCTTTTTTTTCTGTGTGAGCATATGATCCCTAACAGGGATGATGGTGGTGATGATGATGAGGATGCGTTTCGTTTTGTCAAGTTGATAATTGGGTCTTTTGGGTGTCCCCCAAAAAAATCAATTTCCTTCTATGATTCTAAATAACCTTCTCATCATCACAATCGCCACACATGTAGGAATCGCTTTCTTCATCGTATCACATCATCATCGCACTGGCTCGACTTTGGTTGGGAATTGAAAGAGCTTTTCCTTTGAAAAAAGAAACGCACGATTTTCTATTGGCATTTTGGTAGGGCTTCTCTTACTTTAGCACACCGCATATTTTTTTTGCAGTGTTTATCCTCTCCACAGATGTTTTGGGATGATATGCATAATGCAAAAGTTGCTTCTGCTGGTCATCAATGACCATTTTGCTGTGGAGCAACCCGCGATCAGGTTTTTGTTGATTGGTCGCTTATCTCCCTCCATACAAATAGCGTCTTTTGTCAAACTTTTATAGTACATTTCTCTCTAGTACTTTATCTTTTAATAGGTGCATAGGCGGTGGTGACTTTTCACGATGACGAGAGAGCATCGAATCTCTCAATAGATGAATCCCTATAGCTAATAGCATATCTTATTTTTCCCCTATTTTTCCCTCTCCTTTTTTTCCTATAAAACGGACTGACTGTGAGCTAATGATCTCATCTACATCATAATAAATCAGTGTGAGACCTGCATGAAAACCTATACGCCACGGAGAGAACGAAGGGGCTCACGGAGCGCTCTACACACACTCACTACAGCGATAGCCTGAGCGTAGTAAAAATGTCAAATTATTTCCCCTAAAGTGAGCCCAACGTTTTTCAATGAATGAATGAGTGACGATGATCATGATCGTAATGATAATAATGATGATTTTTTAAGGGACGAGCATGACGACCAACAAAAAAAGTCTGATGAGCACAGTTAGCATTGTTTTTTTTCGTAAACGGTGATGCACGTCCATTTGATAAACCTGTTTCGGCCTCTTCCTTCTCTCTCTCTCTCTCTCTCTCTCTCTCTCTCTCTCTCTCTCTAAAATACCAACACACATTGTGAATGGGCGGTTGGGACAAAAATAATAATTGTAAAGGTGGGCTTCTATCATCTCCCTCTCTATTAAAGGAAGGAAATAGGAGCATTAAAATGTACAAGGACATCACACTCGCAGTTACGATATGGGGAGATGCAAATAGTTAGGGATAATATGATCACGACATGTAATCATCATTCATCCAATGAAGTCAAACTTACTTTGGAGAAAGCACTAAGCGACTCTCTCATCTGGCTGTGCAATTCCTCAGTGTGCGTCTATACCTTTAGAAGCATAAAAAATGTGTTCTCTCGCCCACAAACAAGATTATCATGTTTTTCTACATTCGACTTTAAGCATTATTGAAGGGAATGAATGAGCACTCTTCTATTCGTGGCTATGACATAATGCTCCTTTCTTCGCTGCTCCAAGATCCTTGAGCATCCCAAATAAAGGTCGTTTTTGAGACCCTATGTGCTCTCGTACAAGCCAAACAATAACAGCTCCACTTCGTTTTAGATACTTCATTACTTCCGGTGAGAAGAGCCTGGATAAAAATATGTATACGGCATTATGGAACCCTACCGTAAAATTCCGACTGATAAATCTGATTATTGTTCAACCGTTGAAATTTCTGTTTGATTGCGGTTAATAGTGGGAGTCCTTATTTAACTCGCTAATTGGTCGTCTCATCTTTGATAAAGTTGTGCAGGGGAAAATGGAGATGAAAGCAATACAGAACTATCATTATTTTAATAAGTTTCCGCTGTTGTTCCAGACTATTCCGTTATTTATCTTGGTCTTTCCACTGGGGCTGTCTGATATTTTTTTAGGATTATCAGATTTGGAAAATACTTGGCATTTTGGTGATAATCTCGCCAAAACTCTCTGGCTCCACTACTTCCAAGCTTGTACCCGTGAACCTTTCTCGGAATTTATTTTTTCTGATTTTTTGAGTCATTTTAAAATTATGTTGCGTTCTCACTGTCTCACCTAGTCACCACTCGCTAACCTCTTTCTGGTTCGCACTTAAATAAAGAAGGTGAACAAATTCATCTGTCGTCAGAGTGTCTCTACAGGCTCACCTTAGTTCTAAAATTAATACGGATCAGTATATTCTGCAGAGATGAATCATCTAGTGAAAGTGATGTGCTTTTGGAACCAACATCACAAATTTCCTTTTGAATTTTTTCACCTTTGAGGTCTATTCAGAGAGGAATGATTTCAGAGAAAATAGACCAAAATCATCTTTCGAGTGACATCGCGTCCTCAAAAACTGCGATCGCAATTACCGCCGCAAAGCTGTCACTCTTCTCGAGAAGTAGGTAAGCAAAATTTCAATCACACATACCATCCTGATTAGATCACCCAATTTGAAAAATACAATTTTTTTCGCTCAATCCTTGATTTATTCTTGGAAAGGTCATGCGAGAGAAGACTCCGAAAAGAAAAGCAGCACTCATAGATGAAAATATTATTGCGTGTGAAAGCGGAACACATAGCGAAGTCATTTTTTTTCATGTGCCAAAAACCATGTCACCAAAATCAAATCTCCACCAACCACTCTTTCCTAATCAATAAAATCTGTTAAACTGGGAAATCTCCTAAACTAACGGGAACTGAAGTGAAGGTGAGGTAATTGGGAAAAGCTCGTACACGCCGCAATAAATAAATTTGCGTATTCCACAAGTTTCAAGCCACCGCCATCATCATTTAAATTAAACTCTCAGGATGCCCCTAATTTCACCTTTTTCTACTCGTCACCACCAAAAATGATTTCATTATGACATGATTTTTCTCACTATTTTTTTCTAAGTTTAAAAATACCATACGCGTACAATTTTTAACGCAACTCTACTAATTCTCTAATATAGACTCGAATCCTGTCGATTACAAGCCAATTGCCCTACTTGTCTGCTGTAGGTTAGCTACTTCAAAATGATTTTTTTTTCACGGTGCTCTCTTATTGTAAAAAAATATTATTTCGAGTCCTTCCCTCGTGTGCAGGATACGAGCCGCTATGTCACTTTCCACCAACCAAATAGACAAAAATAGGTTGCTATTGAAGGTGTAGCATTAGACCACCAACTAACTTTTATTTACTAGTCTATAAATTTCCCGAAAAAAATATCATTTTCCGCAGGTTGCGGACCGTTTTCCAATAAAAAGCGATATACCTCTCTCAACTGATCTCCATAGGCATCATCGCAACATGGCAACCGTGTCATATTTTTTTACGGAGGAAAGTAGGCATCTACAACAACAACCGCTTGGACACTGCTGTCACTACAGGGCGAAAAGAGCAACGCAAAGGCTCATTTGCGCCATAGAAATTGTTGGCGAAGCGTTGTCTTGATCATTACGATCGGTCCCTCGGTATGTGTGTAGTAATTCGTGTTCAGTTTCATTGACATCGCTGCAACGCGTTACGCAAAATAAGCCCACGCTCGATTTTTTTTCCTTGTTTTTCCATTTACATCTTCCATATAAAAGTGCACAGGTGCAGCGTGGAGGTTACTCTGTGCTTTGGGAATGGCTCTGGCCGTTCTGACATCAAGCTTCTTAGTATGGAACAGAGATTTAAAGGACAAGCGACTCCGCCGCCTCACAACAGAACATTCCTGCCACTGCAGTTGCTCCTCCTGAGCGTGTGCTCGTTTTTACACCTTTTTGCAGTGAGCAAGCCACCGCTGCTCGCTTCCCGCCGGTGCGAACAATCCCCGAAAACAAGAAACCAATCCCACACGAGTAGAGCGTGAGAATTAAACGTGAAGCTCTATTGTTCCCTCACTCACTATTCCCATCTAATTGTCAGTTATTTGTCAGCTTATTAAGTGGAACGGAACACGACTAATTCCAAAAACCGATTAGTCCTGATTAGGAAGTTTGATTTTTCTCCTAGGGAACCTGAAAGTGCAATAATGTGCTCATGTCATCATATCCACTTGTCAGAGTAAGAGATGGAAGCTCCTCCGTTTTGGGCTAGGCAAGCTAGCACAGCCACTGCAAGATAGTGCGGCAAATATGCATTTGTGTTTCCTCAGAGAAAAGCGTTTTTTTTTCTTCTCTTCTCCGTTGAAAGGATAAAGTTAAAAGATTGTACACGTTTCAGAGCCCATTGAGTCGAGTATAAGATCAAGATTAGCACATTAAAGTTGGAAACCACATGATGAAGAAGGAGAGAAAAAATGAGCTTAGTGATCTTTCCACCCGGACTGGGATTGTATGAGGTGGTATGCGGACGGAGTGATTTACATTAGCTCGGAGCAACTCAAAAAGTCAGTCACAGTGCTAAGGAAAGAGCCAGAGTGGAACAGTCTCACTCTCATCATCTCAAATAAAAATTTTTCCGAACACGAGCTATGGTGATTTCTGCAGTGCGTGAGGACGTGTGTCTTCAAAGATAAATCGTGTCACCTACAGTACTCAGCATCCTTCTGCTTCACTTCTCCGTTTTCAATCTGTAAAATAACAGCTCACACCAACTTTTGTGAGCGGAAACAAAAAGTAAGAGTGGTGACAGTGTGAGCCGCCTTTCACTTGATCTAATTTCCTTTCTTCAATTAAATTTTCCAGAGCTACTCTTCACTACTAAACGTGTCGCAAACTTTTTCGATTTACGAGCACTTCAATTTTCCAAGATTGAAGATTTCTCAGTTTATTTAGTTATTTTTCTGAGAAATTAGATGAACCTTGCTAGCAAGCGGTGAGAATTTTCCCAAGCTACTTAGAATTATTTGGAAGCTAGGATTTTTCTATCGTGATCATTAAATTAGAGTAAGTGAGGATGTTTCCAGCTCGGAAGCTCCTGTTCGCCGAAAGCAACAGAAAAAAAATTAATTTTATTCCTCCAAAACGAGAAAGCATGGAAATTGGCCTCATCCACATATAAATCGGCATAATGTAATAAATTAGAATTTGTCATAATGAATTCCATTACGATTTTAAATGAGCTTCTAACCAGGAAGTCAGTAGGCAACTGGTAGAAAGCGTTTTGTCACTCCACCATACAACCTCAGTCTGTACGTGCCTCCCGTTCAATGAAAATGCATCTTTTTTTTCCTCCTTTGTGCTTGACAGTGTGTAAAAGTGAGTTGGGAAGCTTGTGAGAGTCTGATCATTGATCAAGTTCACATTTTCAAAGTACACACTCTCGCACACACATACACACATTTCTTCCCAACTTCCTCTCCGAAAAAACGCTCTGATCTGATCTACTTAGGCAAAATAACTGTAGCGTTCTCCTCACATCACATCGATATAGCGTAAAGGTTTCGAGCGGAGTGAAATAAAAAGCAAAAGCGTATTCCCCTAAAAGCCAGCCACAGCAACAAAGTAAAGTAGCAGTAGTGGCGATACTCGAAGTGAGAAGCGATATAGACTCGCACTCACAATCATGCATAAGCAACAGACGCTGCACAACAAACACATCTAAATCACCTTTCACCATTCATACTTTCCGTCAGTTGCTTGCTTGTAGCGGAGGAGATGAGCCAGCGGAGAAGCGGCTAGGAAGCAGCATGCTAAAAAAGACAGAGAGGTTAACTATTTAGACCCTGCGAAATTAGGGAAGGTGATAACGAAACAAAAAGTGTTTGTAGACAACCAAATTACAGACACGTTTTGTAGTGATTTTAACTCACTTTTAAAGTTTGTTTTTGTGTTTTAAATCATTTTTTTCTTCTTCTGAAGTCGTGCGTGTAAAAAAACCAAAAGTCAATTTTATTATAGTACAAATTTATTTCAGAGAAATAAAATTTTTTTCGGTTGTCAAAAAGATATAGTACAGCGATTTTTTTAAAAAGAATAAATAAAAAAAGGATACACACTTTTGTTACAGGTTTTTATTTTTAAAAAAATATTTTCCCCTGATACTCATTTTTGTGCTTGTTGACTTTTCCAGTTTTTTCAAGGGGAGCAAGAAGCTAACTCTTTTAAGTAGCGTTTCTCGTGCGGGCCAAAAATACTTTCTCGGTGCAGTGGAAGAACAGACTATTTGCTGAAAGTGTGAGAGTGAGTGCAACCTGTTGAGCTTTTTTTTCAAGGAAACTAGAGGGGTGGAGTGCATGTAAAAAAAGTTTTCCTCTAAACAAAAACAGTTTTTTTACTCGGGTTTTTACTAGACTGGAAAGGGAAGTGCACAAAAAAAATATTCGTCTACGTAACTGAGCTTAAGAAAACTGATACTGTAACTGAAGTTGAAACTAAAAAGTGTAGACTTTCTTCAAAGCAACGGAACGAGCTCATATCAGTGAATTAGTAAACTTTACAAGGAACTGAGTTCCACTCAAAAACAAAATTTGCAACCTTCCACACGCTTCGGACACTTTCTCAAAGTTGACAGTACAAAATAAATGCTTTGTAGAGATAGGAGTAATGTTTACTGTTTAAAATTCCAAGTTTCATCATTTCACTCTCAGTACGGCTAGTGACTTGTAACTGACAGTGTTTTTGCAAAGTTCTACTAAAAAGCAACTTATATGTCATAAAAAGGTCCTTTCCGATTTTCGCGCCGGACTAAATCCTGGAAGCCTCAGTAAAAGCATCGGACTACACATGGGAATCAACCTGCCAACTTATTTTTAAAAAAATATTGTGGAAGCATGAGAATAAAACAGTTTTTTTCGAAATGACAATATTCACAGTTCAGCTACCCCTTACAGGGCGACCAGAATTTTATTGCCAGTAGATAATTGCCAACTAAATTTGTTCCAAGTGCGGAAAAAACTCATCACAAAAGAATGGTGAAATGTTTGAGATCGATATAACGACATGTAAGTAAAGCAAATATAAATATTTTCTTTATTAATATTTTCTCAGCTGAAAATCACGCCAAAAAAATTGCATCCTTGCAGTATATTTGCGCTTCCATACATTGAATAAAAATTTCGCATTAAAGTCCCGCAGCACTTTCTTCCTCATTTTCCTTGATTTTTTTATATAAAAGCCGGCTTCCCTGCTCTCCAAAAAACTTCCCAAATCTGTAGCGCACTATCACGTGTGCCCAGCTCGCAGCATATCTCCACAGCGGCCGATATTTTTGTTGGTCTGTGCATTGGCATACGAAATTGTCCTGAGCACATTCTATTCTGTAAGCCAGCAGTCTCCATTAGATCAGAAACTCTCCAGTGAGCTCATTCACATTATAAAGAGGAGAACTCATCGAAAAAGGCAAAAAGTTGATATTGATGTGTGGGTGGGTGGCTCTTTGCCTCAATAAGGATCGTTCCTGCTTTACTCCTGTTTTTTGTCTTGCAAAACTCCACTCTCAGCCTAATAGAAGCTTCTCCTCTCTCTCTTCAACGTTAACTCTTTAACTTATTATGATGTTCCATTATTACATAACAAAGTTTTTTTAAACGGTGCACTTACCTTCACAGTTCAACTTGAAAAAAAGTATGTTTTTTTCATCTTCTGCTGCTCAGCGGAATGTTGTCCATCTATGATTTTTTTACATTATGTGCAGTACTCTCATACACGGAAAGTTTGTGGAATGATGACGACCACCTTTCCTCTCACATCTTATTATTACGATGTGAAGGAAGTTGGACCCAAACACACCTCTTCATCTTTTTTTTTCTTCCCTTCCTGGTTTTAGCATTATTGTTATTATTATTATAACAATCCAGCCATCTAAGGTGATCCATTGTGTTGGGCTGTGTGCGCCTCTTTTTTTCCCTTCTTGTCGTTGTCGTGCTCAGAAAAAGAGACAGAAAAGAGCAGCAACCAGCTTTTGAATATTTTTGTATGACCAAACTGGATTAAAAACTGCGGGCTATGAGAATACATCCTAAATATCCCTTGCTCGTCCGTCTCTTTCTCCATTTTAATGTGCTAATCTGTCTATTTCTGCATGTGTAATATTAGTAGAAGTTTTAGCCGTGCTCTAGAGAGAGAGAGAGAGCTCTGAATAAATAAGGATTTGTAGGGATACAGCGAAATACCTGTGAGATCCATTTTGTTTAATAAATTAAAGCACAAGGCAGAAATTTAATATGTATTGACTGAGAATCAGGCACTATAAATTTTGCTACTATTGGAAAGAAAGGGAATGCCTCCGCCCACGCACCAGCCTTGTAGAGTGCTTACCACTGCTCACAAAAATATTAAAAGGAATGGAGATAATAGTAATATGACCAAGTCAACTGGATTACAGAGTGAGAGAGGGAGAGATGTGCTGGGTTGAAAGAAAGCTGGTTTCTACAAAAAAATGTGTATTTGATATGGCAGGAGTGCATTTCATTGCTACAGAGGATGAGATTCCCCGTGATTGCAACTTCTCTCGCGTCTTTGCTGCTTTGCTTTGCAACGGGAGACTCCCTGAATGAACAGAGAGAGATACATATGAGCGTAATGATATACGGGAATTGAATGAATGATTGAATTAGGGAAACGGGTTTTGAATCGCTCACACGGAATTGACAGGAAGGCTACGCGATGAGGTTGCACTCCTTACAAAAAAAAAGTGTTTTCAGTACTGCACAACCAATTCTTTGAAAAAAAAGCTGAAATTCTCAAAAACCCCGACAAATGTGATGTACAGGGAAATGGACAAGACCCATTTCCTGCAGCACATTTCACCATTCACCTGTCCCCTCTATATGTACGCTTTCAAGAGCTGCCCTCATCGTCACTAACAAAATTATGTTTACGCAATGAGGAAATGTGAGAAATTTAGATTTTTTTCATTACACTGAAGGGGAAAATCTGTGATTTATTATGCTGCCAAAGCTCGTAAAATCACTTGAGATTTTAATACGGACTTCTCACTTTTGTAACGACATGAGCTCATTATAGTCGGAGTGCTCATGGGGCTCGTATTTTTGTTCAGGTGAAGCTGACATCAGCAGCAGCGTGAAAATGAGATGAAAACAAAAAGCAAGTGCTGCACCGATGATCAGCTATGGCTAATTGAAAGTCACGATCAACGGTGAAGTCTTAGTTCCACTTGGGTGCACATCCACGGCTACATACCTTCTCCTGGATAACTTTTCACTTGCTCTAGCTAATTCCCACTGTGCTCCCAATCAGCCTTTTTCATAGTGTTGAAAACTAATTAAAAATTAAATTCCAGTCCACCCCCAAAAAAATTATGGTATTAGCGCTAACCGGGAAAATATCATTACTTAAAATTACATTCATTTACTAGCACTAAATCTCCCCGCTTGTAAAGCTTATCATGTGCCTTAAAGCTTCTAGCACAGAATAAATAAATTCACCAGTTTTTTTATACTCATCTATTTGTCACTCCTCTTTATTTTCAGTCTCCATTCATTTACGGATGGCAACATGTCTGTCACCACAGGTTCTAAAAGAGTTCAATAAAAGGTAAGTGAAACAAAGATTCTTTCTGTATGATTTTGGGAATGACGATAACTTCCTCTCTTTGCGCAGTTGAGGATGAGGAAGGACATGTGTGCAAAAAAAAATGATTGCACACAAACAGAAATAGTTTGGTTTTCTCTCTCTTCCTCTCTCTCCCATTTCCAATCTCATCGCTTTAATTAGGCTCAGATGGGATTGAGAGACGTCAAAAACAACCTGTGCTCATCTTGTAATTAGCCACGAATTTTTTTTCCTCTACACTGCAGCGGAAAATGAGCTGAAGGTAACCCAAGTTTTCTTGTCGTAGTCTCGTTATTTGTCGTCATCACCTTTCCTGTGAATTTTCCGGAAGAGGAGCAGCGGAAGGAAGTTGTGTAGGGAAGGGCGATGTGAAATGTGCGGTTTCCCCTGTCAGATGTTACTCTCGGTGTTTTTAGCCCACTTAAAATGGCATACGCGGGTGGAGACCCTATAATTGCGTATCTGTTAATGAGCCCCGATCGCGAAAATGCAATTAATACTCTTCTCTCTGTTTACCTATTGCTCCTTAGCGGAATTTTACTGTAGTTTATTTGTGACGTCTCCAAAACAAAGTTTTTGGCTACACTTAAGGACCGCTACCGTCACTCTTACTTATTTTGCTTCACATGTGGGTAAACAGAGCAAAAATTAGCCACCTGTTCCCGTCATCCGGGAACGGGAGGGTAGCTGGAAAAGAAAGTTTTTTTTGGTATCGTCATTCCACTTTTCAAATACAAACCCGTTAGTACAAGGAGCTCCTCTAATCAATCCACTCATGTTTTTCTCTATTAATAGCTTTTGACAGTAAGGAGAATATTTTTGCTTTCTCCGCTCCCTTCCCCGAAACTAGAACTTGCCTAAGTTTATCTCCTCTCTATTTTCCCAGAGAAACCCTTCTCCTTTTTTTGCTTCATTCGAGTCTCAAATAAAAAAATATACGAACATAAAAATATATTTTTTTCTCACATCAGATTAGTAGTTATCCGCTCCTCGAAGTCAATCTGTCAGCTTCCCTTTAATACACTCGACTATACATATTTCCCTTACAAATAAGCTAATTCGACCCACGCAACTCTGATGACGGTATATGTGATCGGATGACGCTCATTTGTGTACTTAATAGCTCTCACGTTGAGCCTATTGAGAAAATCTGGGAACTAGTTATTTCACTAGAACGCGAGAAAAACACTCCGAGTCGGTCAACTAGCTCAGGAAAGGGCCATTAAAATGAAGTTATACTTTTATTTTTAGGAACTTTTCCCTAAAATTCCAGCTAATTTGAACAAAAACACCCGAGCAAAGTAAAAGTGTTGACCCACTTGAAAAGCAAATGCAATTAGAGGTCTCAAATCACCCATTTAATTGGAGAGATAAGGGATCCTCAATTAAGACAGGATTCGGCAGGCGATTGCATTCCCATTTAATTACGGATGAGCCCAGCCATAAAAAAACATGTAAGCACCATTATGCAAAAAGTGGCGACTTTCAGTCACTGACACAGCTTCAAAAAAAATAATGGCGTGAGTGTGTTTGTTTTTAATGAGAGATAGTGTGACAACATGCTAGACCGTTAGTGCTGGCGTTTTTTTTAGCTGCTGCTTGTATAACAACACTCGAGCGTTCAGATCGGCTGTTTTGGCCGGCTGATCGAAATGTTTGGGAGAGTGTAGGCGTATATGCATACACCTTGTTTAGGGAGAGGACTAGGAAAACCTTGATCTACCATTGGAACTCGGAGTGTATGATGATGTGTGTGTTTTTGCAAAATATGGACATTCAGAGGACAGGAGCTCTGTACTTAGCCCGTACTTTCCAGCCCAAAGTGTCACTGAGGTGTGGGCGTTCTGCTCTGTTCGTGTGCTGGATTAGACACATTAAAATTTGTACTTAGTAATGGCTTTTCCTTACTCCAAAGCAGCTTTTTTCTCTTAGCAGTTCTCACGCACAGGAAAGAAATAATTTGCACTTTGTACAAGTTATTGATTTGCAGAGTTCAGCTGGTAAAGGCGCTTTCTAGAAAAACCCTTTTTTTCCTCCTTTTTCTCTTTTCATTTCCTCTGGATTCTTTTTCCGCAGCATATTATTAGCACGAGTGTGTGGCTAGAGGATTGATTGTCAGATTCAGGTGAAGTTCATTCCCGCCATGGCAAAAGAAAATAATATTTTTTTCTCCTCTTTTCATCAGCGTCGTTCTCTTTGGCATTCATCAGGGTACGAAGCCCGTCAAAATCTTTCCATTTCCGATGTTCCTACTACCACATTTATGTAAGTGTATGGTAGCTCTCACTTTCTGTCATCTCCCCACTTCCTCCGTACCCGAAAAATTTAGCACGACGCACTTTTCGTAATGGAACCGAAAGCCACCTGTAATCTGATCTGCTACTCATTTCAAATTGAGACAAATAGCAGAGAGCGTATCAATGCCATATAGCTACTTATTATGAACAAAGATAATAGAGTATCGCTCTTGAGATAAAGCGACATTGTCACTTTAGCAAAGGCAACCTGTCAAATGGCACAGTTTACACCATTTCCTTCTCAACGCCAGAGCTTTTCCACTTAAGTGCTGAAACACTGCTATTATAATATGACATCATTGATACATTTGAATTTCGTGGATTTATTATGACTAGCGAAGCCAAAAAAAAATGAAAAAAATGTACATTTTCTGTCAACGAAAATGTATTCAGCTGAGCCTTTTTTTTCAGCTGTATGAACAGTATCATTTTAGGAGAAGGTATGCGAAAAGGTATAAGAAACGGGTACGTCGTAGTAAAAAAAATATATTTTATTTTGAGTGTAATGAAAACTGGACTGGACGTTTTTTTGTGCAGTTGTCCTTTTAAATGAAGAAGAAGAAAAGAACGATGAGGATACTGTTTACTGCTAGTGCGTAGGCGTCAATTATGTACATTGCTCACCTACAGCTCCTGGTTTATGATGTTGGTTGGTGGAGCATGATGATATGATAAGGCTACCGAAGAGCTCATGATGAACCTCTGTTCTCCTCCTAATATGCCAGTGTGTGCGTGTGTTTTATCATAAAACGATTCTCCTCAATCGCACAATATGCAATCAGACAATCTGGAAAGTAATCGCCGTCGTAAGATTTTCACTGCAGGCGCTGATCCCGTACTATAATGTGTTGGGCCGTACAAAGTTTATAAGTTTGCCATTTTCCCTCTCCAAAAAGTATTGAAAGGAATTTTTATGCTTCTCTGAGAAAACTGTCAGTTTTATAGGTCTGTAATTCCTTATCTTAAAAGACAAAGTAATCAACTCTCTTTTCACAATTGGCAGGCATGTGTACAAAATAGAGATATTAATGTGTCCTCCTCGTCTTCTCCAATATGGACATTTACAGCGGGATGTTGTTGGCTGGCAACAAAAAATGTCAAAAAGGACTAATATCTCTTATGACAATTTCGCTCTTTGATCCTTCTTCTGCAAAAGAGGAAAACTTAAATTTTCCTAAATTTTCATTTCTACAAATAAAAATTCTTCGAAGAGGTAAACAAAAGGAGAGAAACGGCATGACATGTTCCGCGGGATTGCACAAAGATAACGAAATGAGCTTTTTGAGGGAATGAGCTGAGCTAAAACACAAAAGTGGATTTTTTATGTGCTCCATTCCTTTTACTCCCTCACTTTTATGCCTGGCAATTGGGAATGAGTGCCCTCCACATCAAGAAAATGATAGTGCTGCTCTTCTCATTGCAAGAATAGACAGTGGTGGAGGAGGTGACGAGATAAAAGCGGAGATGACAATGGGACGAGAATGCAGATCACAACAATAGCAATGCATATAAAAACCTGCTGGCTGTGTAGAGGCGTTTTTAGAGACATTCCATCTCATTTTTTTTTATTTGCGAGCTGTATTGTATTGGGATCGATCAGCATCATTTTCTATACGGCGATGACATATCTAATTCTTTGTTTGTACAGTAAGTCTACAGAGACCGGAGTGATTAGTAAGATACTCCAGCCTGAGAAATTGGATGCAGTCGAACATTATGCCAGCAAAACACGAGGGATAAGTAATGCTCGAAATCAGTGCGAAACTATGCTACTGCAAAATCACAAAAAAAACAGCTCCGCACGAGTTTCCCTTTTCCAACGGAAAAAGCCAAGTTTGCACTTGTAAGCTCACGAGCAGATATAATCTTAGAAATCCATCCATATCGTGTAGTTGATACAAGCTCAGAAAAAAAATATATTTTTTAACATGAGCATAATTACACAATACGCAGAGAAAGAAGAAAAAAATCGTACAAAGAATTTGTGGAAGTATAGAGGCACTATATATACATGCGAGGAGCATTGAATTACTCAGCGCTCACATGTACCAATTCCGCTTATCGATTTAGAAGGAGTTATCTCAGAGTTCGCTGCAGCACGGAAGACAACGTCACCACACAATGTATGAATAAGATACTCGCTTAGCAAACTAACTTTATTTATACATTGGCAAAGTTGTAACACGAGAAGCTATATTCGCCGTGTCTCTCCTCAGCGCTGACGGTGAGTATACGACTTATTTTTTTAAAATAAAAATCCACGTGCTCGAGAAAACTCACACCGGCGTATAAAAAAGATTGGGACTAATTTTAGAGCGAAAAAATAGCAACCATATTGGGTGGGCGAAAAATTCCTAAAAATATCCTGATGATGATTCGCAAAACTATTTTTGTGGAAGGCGCCTTTTTTCTCTTATCGAGGAGAAACTCTAAGAGCAAAGAGGAGTATATAGCAGAAGAGGAAACGGGGAACACACATTTGCAGAGCATTTCTGAAACATTGCAACTACAAAGTAAATATACACACGGCACTGGTGATGAGGATGATGACGGAATTAATGTATCTAGATATAGGATCAGCAGCACTATATTGTGTAAAAAAAAATTACTACTTCGGGTTACGTAAACATGCAAAAGGAAGGAAAAAAGGAGGTTGGAGAAGAAAAACCGAGTTCTCATCGCTACTGATAGTAATGTGTATGTATGTCATTGCGAGACAACTGCTTACTCATAACAACCATCGTCATCTTCCTTCCTTCCGTTTTTTCAGTTCTGTCTCTTTTCTCGGAGTGTGTCTAGTAAATCCCGATCTCTACATTTTAACACTGATAATGAAAAACTGCATGGGTGATTAAGCGCGACAGAATTTTTGCGCCACGCTTTGAAATTTTTTTTATTGTGCTGTAGGAACTTGCTTTCACTATCAATAAAAATGAAATGATAGGGTGACGGAGGAATATGTGAATTTTTACCTTCTCGTAAGAAATCGCAACTGTTTTTTTTCTCTCTCTCTCTCTTTGTACATAAGTTTGTAGAGAGGAAATAGGTAGATATGAGGATCTATTCCGTTGAGATTCTCACTGCTGGATGCTGTGCAAATTCCAAATTATTTTTTTGTGATGCTCGGAAAACCTGCGTGAGTCTAGTGTCGTGAGTGCGAGTGAGGTTGCAGTATGTGGAGCTATTATTTACGCGCCGATGACGGACCTCTTCTTGGTGTAGCTGGGAATAAAGTTCAATTCGGATATTTAAGGTATAGACGAGGAGATATGTGTACGTCGTGCTTTCTTCGTCCCTAAAAAAGAGCTTACTCATTTTTTCATGCATTTTGGCTCAGATTCCGCGGTCCGTCACTTACGTCGTTTGTTGATGATGATGACGGGGTGCTGATCACTATGATTGCATTACTCATTTATTTGTGCTTTACACTAGTTGCTACAAACCACTTCTTGGAATCCGCACGGATTTTTGAATATTGAAATAATTTCACTGCTCCATTGAGCCTAAGTAATTTTAACGATTAGAAAAAAAATGTTTTTTGCATAGAGCTTATAAAGATTGAATGTTAAAGTTAAAGGTGAAATGAATAATTACTGCAAATTGGGAAGCGAACCGTGAAATGTTATGATAACAAAAGTATGCAAAGTTTTGCAGAAAATGACAACTTTTTTAGATTATATATTGAACTATGACATTTCACGAAGTCGGGCGTTGGAAGAAGCAAGCTAAAGTGGAGCGTTTTCACTAGAGCCATTGAAAGTTTTTAAGGAGACAATTTTGAAATTGAGTTTTAGAAAGACGTCACCGTCCTCGCATAATTATAATTGTGTAAATAATATGTAGACATGTAATTGAGACAAAGTATGATGCAAGTATCATGGTCACTACGAGATTTAAACTGCGGGAACAGGCTCTACGCTTCAACTCTTACTTTTGCGGATCAGCTATCAGCTCTAGCCATTGGTCACTGGAAACTCGTAACTTGAAAATTGCTAAAGTATTTTCTCGAGTCGTTAAAAATAATGAACTTCTTCTGCGTAAAAGTCTATTATCCTAAACTTTTTTTCTGAGTGCTACCAATTGCGAATTCAAACGGTTTTTCGTGGAATTAAATTTGTAACTCCGCCTAGATATGCCATTATTTTTTCAAAATTTAATGATTTGACCTTTTTTCCTTGATCAGATTGTAGTAGCACGCTTAAGGTGTGATGCTCCCAGGATACGGGACTGTAAGCTGTATTAAAAGTAAATGGAATCCCAGTCGGAGTTGTGCGCGGATGAGATGACAAGGGTGTGGTATTACGTTTCTTAAATATTTCCTTCAAGAGAGTACGAACCCTTCGGGGCAATGAGCACAACAGCAGAAAATTGTTCTCAGCGTGACTTTCCCCGAATTTCATTTGGAAGCAGTTGTCGAACTCACTATGATGTGAATCTGTTTGGGTAATTTGAGAATGTGGTGAAACCTGAGCTGCCTTGGCTGGACGCTGAAAATCAAAAATCAAAACTTTTTAATGGTCAGCAACAAGATCGCTGGAAGTGCGAAAAGTATTTGTTACATCGTTTTTAGTTCATTCGGTTGAGCGATATCCGGTCATTGAAACCTTGTGGAAAGCTCCAAAAAATCTTTTGTTTCCTTCCCATTTTCTCTCCTTTCACCCTAAATCACATTCCACTAAAGAAAAGCACGTGGGACGTTATTATCCTTGTAGGACACTCATTTAGCTCAAATTGGGCAAAATGGCGGAAGCCACTCCTGTTTCGAGATTCTGTCGCTGCCCATTAAAAAAACTCTAATTTTTTAAAAAATCATTTTCCACATTAGACTGCCTTACAAAAGATCCGTTTCGAACTTCGTCTTATATTCTCTCCCCATTATAAAACATCGTTTTCTTGTCAGCTAACAACTTTTGCCCTTTCACGTTACCGCACACATCCTCATTTGCAGTGAGGGTTTGCAGGGTTTAGTTTCATTTTGGCACTGCAAACAAGGTGAAGAACTGCGATTATTTGATAGAATAATCAACATTTATCTACTTCCTCAAGCCCAAAGTCAACAAACTCGGGGTTGTCGGGCTGTGAGAGAAACAGTAATTAAGTTATGTACAAGTCTCTCATCTTCAGTATTTCAACACTAATTAATACATAAAGTGAGTAAATTAGCGATCAATAATTAGCAAAGCTCGTTGATGACGCCGAGGTTCCGTAAGTTTATAGCAGAAGGCACTGCCTGCAATCTTCCTCCTAAGAAAGAACCGCTGTCCAACTATATACTTGCGTCTCCCCATTGCCCATCATAATCTCAAATCAAGTCAAGACTGCCACCAGATTAAATTCATTTTTCACTCAGAGCCGAACACTTGCACATCACTGCATAACAATGTAAATAACTGCAGCCCCCAGGGACTTTATTGGACACGTCTTCATCCCTTCCTTATATCTTCTAATAAGATGTGATGCTTATAACAAAAAGGTCGTGATTTGATTACCCGACCCAGGAGCTTCAATAAAGGAGAAAATAATCAAATAAGTGGTCACCTTCCTTCTCCCATCTCCCATCACTGGAAATCTACTGCTTTAGCTAGGCTCAGCATATTTGATCATCATCGCGAGAATGCTCACCAGTGAAATAGCAGCTGAGCACTATTATTACCACCTATCATCATAAAGTTTGTTGACGGCGTTGTTCCAATACATACTAATACGTGCATAACCCGGAGCGGAGATCATAACTAATCTTTCGATGAGATTGTGTCAAAGGCGGACATACACGTAATTTCACTACTCCCTCGAATCAAAAGTCGTTCCAGCCATTTCGCACACAGATTAATCAGAGCCGCGGATCGCACCCTTAATGCTTTTTTATCCGCTGGTTTCTATCTCGCATTTTCTGAGCGGAGTGGATATACCTATGTGAACTTGTTTTAATTGCATGTTCCAAATTACCAATGCTTTGAAAAAGGGCAAAGGTACTGCATAGTAAAAATATTGGTCGAGACTATCTTCGACTGCCAACTAATAAATGTGTTCTCAATTTCAGCAATAAGCTCTTTAAAAAAAATTATGAAAACCGAGTAAAAAAATTTAAGTTGAATACCTCAAAAGACACTTTTTGCCATTTTCGTGGTGGACGATGACTTCATGTTGCTATTTGTGATTTTTATAAATTAAATTTTATTGCAAGAAGCGTACGTGTATCTTTACCAACAGATCTAGTAAAAACGACTTTTCTTCTCAAAAACTCAGAAAAAAAATTCTTTATTACAAGTAGCAATTTTTTTTACTTATACTTATCAGCCGGCTCGCTAAAACAGTATCTGTTATATCGGAATAAAAGTCAAGTTCAGCAACAGGAAACAGTTTAACA
>JAHZND010003322.1:0-30942 GCA_027744115.1 Acrocyrtus sp. NNG-2020 | reverse complement strand
GTTTTAGCGGATGCTATAATTGGAGGGCTGCTATAATTAGAGAGCTGCTAAATTTTGAAATCAGCTGCTCCAAACAACTGCTATAATTAGAGAGCTGCTATAATAAGTAAGCTGTTGTCTTTAGAAGTTTTACGGTATATAGAACTCGCCGGCTACAAATCCTTTCGGCTTTTTTTTCTAGCTTGTGAAAATTGAAAACAGGATTTGCCTTGCTACTCTGTGCAGTGTCCTGTCCACTTCCAATGTACATATGAAAAGGAATCTTTTTGGTCATCATCCTTCTTTTTTCATCCCACTTTGTAAATTTCAGACAGTCAGAGAAAATCCAAGAAAAGCCTGTAAAACTCTATAAGACTTATTGAGTTTACCTAGTAATAGGGCAAGAGGAGGAAGTACTTGGACGTAACTGTACCGTACCAAGTACCACAAAGGCATTTGTGACGGGTGAGGAGCGCGTATATAGCCGGATGATTTATCAAAAGGGAAAAGTTTAAGTGGAGCACATGGTCATATATTTTTGTTGCATCACAAACAAAATAAAATATGCGCTGCGAAGCTTACAACGCACACAATACAAAAGCAAGTGCGAGTAAAACCCACGACTGCCAGCTATTAGCTTCATCATCATCACCCTCGCATTTTAGCAGCTATCATCGGGAAAACCGTTATATTAAAAGTGTACTGCATATATCCAAAAAAAAATATTTTTACAAGTGTAAAAGTGCAATACTCGTCTCGCGAGCAACAATAAAGCTCCAGACAGAAAATATCTTATTTCCCTCTGCTGTTTCTCTGTTTTCATCTCCCTGAGCTTGTTTTTGCCGTCTCCTTTGAATGCCGAATGAATGAATATGATGATGGGGTCTGCTGGTCTGCGGGGTAGGACTAGAGGGTTGCACAAAACTGTAAAAACTTTTATAATGCTATTTCATATAATAAAAGTGTTCTTCCAGCAAGCACTTTGCTTTTTGTAGGAAAAACACACCACACCAAAAGCATATCCTCGTTATACATGTCTTTCTCGTGCTGACATGCATGTGCTCAAGTCAAGTAGTCAAGTTTGTCCATTTAGCATTTGTATAACTTTTTTTTTATTCCAACCGACCAAAAAACCAAAAGGTTTTTACATGGGATCAAATAGTAAAAAAAGAGTATGTAAAAAGTGTTGATTCGGTTGACTCGTTGACTGAAAGGAGCAGTGCAGCATTTATTGTATGAAATTGTAACAGTATGGTACATGCAGATTTTTTTTGTATATGTGTTGGAGTTGGAGCACACACACACAGTCAAAAAGACATTCATCATTCTCCCAAAAAAGAAGGTTGTACAAATAAAATCGTAATCTCCTGGCACGACTTCACTTACTTCTGTCGCGCTCTCAGTACCAGTCCAACTCTTTTCGTGAAATGTTTATCGCAAATTTTTATTAAATCATAAATAACGCAAATTGGTATAGAAGGTAAAAGGGAACTTCGCTTAAAAAAAGAATTGCCATTGTGAGAGAGTATATCTTTGTGAGAGTTTGATGCGAGTCGAAGGAGAATTGTTTTCTAGGTCGATAGATATTTATTTAAAGGACTGTGTAGGTTGTACGGAGAGAGAAAGGATAAATAAAAAAGTATCTCTTGTAGGCTCATTGTCCTCTACTCTGTTAGTCCGATATATGCAATTTCTTTAGAAAATAAAAAAAAAATGAAAATCGTGATGTGAACCGGGGGAAAAACTCGAAATTAAAAAAAACTCTCGAAAAAAGTGTATCGTGTTATTGGCACCATTTTTCTTTTAGTACCGGCTCTCGTTTACAGTTCTCATTCCAAAATAAATAAACTCTTTTCGCTAGAGGCTTCTTTTAAATGGGATCGTCAACAGTGGTAAAAAATTCTTTTTTCGTGTTTCGCAAACTGTGGACAAAAGTAAACATTAAAAAAATGTATATGCCGGTGTGTGCGTATGAATAAGGTCTGCGTGAGTTTGAATAGGAAGCTGGTTTATAAATCTTGCGATCTTGCCTAACATCTCATTTTTGGTGAACGTGTTCCATATCCCAATTAAATTTCATATAGTGCACTGCTGAAAGCCTTCTTCTCTTTTGACTTAGGCAGGAGCTGAGAGATGAGAGTGGCGGCAGAGGACAGAAGTTTAGACAGTTTAGTGAGCGGTTAGTTTTTTTTGTGGCTTGTGGAAATGAAAATGAGATGAATGACCTGGTTTTCTTTCCTTTAAAAAAAAGGAACAAATCTCTTGTATGAAAACTTTCTACTTTTGCTCTTTTCCCTGAAAAGACAAGGAATATAATTAAGGAATAAAAACAGTTTTTGTGACCTGTGAATTGTGAATCTTTTCCTTCAGACGGAAAAAGCACGACTCTCACGACCCCGTTTTTCTTAATTTGTCAAATGATGAATATTTAAAGGGTATATCTTGTGCGAACATCTTATTCTCCGGGATTTTTCTTCGCTAGTTCCTGGAAGCACAAGATACAGAAATAAATATATTAAATGCTCTCGGGTAATTGAGCTGGTGTCGTGAGCGTGCCGCTGTAGAATAGAAAACCGAGATCCGAGCTCTGGTTATGGTAGCGGGTGCTAGACACATTTATAATTTAGTAGAAACACAACAAACCAACTAGGCCGTGCTAAAAGGGGCAGGGGCAACAATAAAATTTAATTTTTATTCGTTCTCTCACAACCACGAAAAGGGAGAGAAAAATAATAAGTGGATTTTGATAAGAACACAATGCATAGCAGTATGAATGTGCAGCATTAGAAATTACAGACTTTTTCTGGATCATTCAAATGGAATGGGTTAGAGCGGAAGTGTGAATGCTGCGGAGCTTTATAATGGAATGTAGTATGACCCAGATATGAAAAGCTGGAGGATACGGAGGGAACCTCTTTTTGATGACTTTACTAGAATGAAAGTAAATCTATGAGAAGGAGTTGAAATAAATGAAAAAGCTTTACTTTCTCCGTTTGTATTCCTACTGGTAGATACATTCCATGTGGAATACAAATAGCACTCAAGCAAACTTTTTTTTAGCTGTTCTTGGAAGAAGGGAAGGAAGCAAGCTCTTCCACTCTGAGTCTCCCTTGTAAAAATAAATTAAATGGAAGAAGCTCCGTGAATGGATTAATTTTTTCGGAGAAACAAGTTTTCTGGTTTTAGTCTTTTGTCACGAGCGAGGTGTGCTCTCGCTGGTAGACGTAAAGTTAATTTGTAAATGTGAAAACAGAGAAAAAAAGGCATGGCATCAAGTGAGCCGAGAAAGATGCAAGTTGCGCAGTTTGCTAAATTACATTAGTGGAGCATGCCATTTTGGAAAGGGAGCGGTAAAAGTGGCCACATCTCGATCTTTCGGTCTTGCTTGCAAATTGTGAACGGTTTTTTGTGGGGACGATGAAGGAGCCAACTCGCTCTTCGTATATTGTGGACAGTAGGAGGGAGGTGCACAGAAGTGACAGTAGTAGCACCAGTAGTTTTGACAGTAGCAGTAGCAATCACTATCTAAATACTAGCGCGGATGACAATGCCACCGAGTCGAGGAGGGTGGCAGGTGGCACGAGTGAGGATGACTTGTCCGTCTCCCAAGAAGAGAATGGGCAGCATTGGTAAGAAATAAAAATTGAAATTGATATGGAAAAAAGAGAAACCGGATGGGGAAAGGGGGAGTTTTGTGTGAAATTTAAAATTTAAATCTGCTACAGCTTATCTTCATAAAATCTGCCAAAAAATCTTGAAGAATGCTTATGAATAATTTATTGTATCACGTCAAAGAGCGATCACAATCTGGAAGAATGAATTCCAAATAAGATTACTCCATGAAGTTGCCGTGACGTGTTCAAAGTATCACACGAGGTGATGAGGAATGAACATAAATGATTCGTTTAGCTGATAGTGAGCTGAGAAGAGTGCGCAGTGTACCCCTTCCATTCATTTTTTTAAAGTATGAGCGATCCCTGTTTTCCAGAGTTCGCACGATCCCACTTGAAGGAAATTGCGAAAACTTGACATTCATTCCCCGCTTAGCCCATGGTGGTTATGTTAGTGCCTAGATGATGACACCAATGACCTTCCTCGGTACATTTTTTCTCAAAAAATTTCCTCATCCTATCATCTTGTATTATGGCGCATACTTGTGAAACAAAATTTGCCCAGAAAATTTTTTTTTACTCTAATCCGTGGACGTACTTTCCAAAAACTTTGCGAAAGGTTGTAGTGGTGCGGCATGGTAGCGGTTGCAGTGAATGAGTTGCACTTCGCAAACTAAAATCCATTTATGCCGCTTTACAACACAATCACTGATTTTATTCCAGAAGATTCGCGAAAAAGTTTTTTGTATGCAAAACCGCGATTGTATTGAGCAGGAGCAAATTCGTGGCTTGAATTATAAAATATTTTTCCCTTGTAGGATGTACTTTTTTGATTAGGCGAAAGATATCTATAGGGAAAATGGGAAGTAGCCTATTTGAAAATTAAGCTTAAGCATAGTTCTGCTCTTTTGAAAATTTCGCAAGTCGACAATTTAAATGCGCCATGCGTCTTCCGAAAATTTGGAAGCTGCGATGCGATCGCTTCACAAATACGTCAATGCAAAGTGAGGATGTAGCTAATCAAGATTTAAACTTTACTTATTGCTTTGCGCTTCCACACAAACATAGCCGTAGTCTTTTTTACACCGTTCAGTGATCGCTTGTCAGTTTGAATAATCACTCGATTGCAATCTGACAGCATTTAGAAATGTAAGGGTGCAGATGTTGCACACGTGTGCAACTTCCTTTTCATTGTAATTGTTCGGAATTTCGGAATCTATGCTGCTTTTCTGTCTTTGTGACGTGTGAGGTGGTTAACTAGATAAATGTAATCATGACAATTTTTGCTTTATATCTAAGCTTGCTTTTTACTATGCTGATTTTTGTGCTCAATAAGGTATGCCACATTTTGCAAATCTAATTTGTAATTTTCCTGCTCATCACGTCAAAATTTACGGTGCGAGACAAAGTGCACATAGCAAAATGGCGGGTTTTGTGAGAAGTTCAATGAACATCTCCAACTAGAAGCTATAAATGTCTGGTTCTGGTTACTATTTGACATACATTTACGGGTAATAATAACAAATCGGATAATAGAGTAGGAAGTGTTGGAATGCAAAAAAGTTTTTTTTTATTCTTTATGACGGCATTTTCTGCTAACTTTGTCTGCTTTTTCGGCCTGATCTAGCGACTGATTTTTTATGAGGAGCCAATTTGTAAGAGTGAAACTGACGTTTACAATTTTTATTATTTGTTCACAGGCAATCACTAAAGCACTTGAGCGTTAGTGCTCCTGCTATGCGGACGTCTAAAAACTCTGGCGGAGAAGGAAGTGACACCGGCTTACCTCCTATGACCACGTCCAAGTCGCGACAGAAGAAGTTCCATAGACATTTCAAGACTGTTTCTGCGGATGAAAAAGTTCTGGATTGTAAGTCATTTCCGTTTTGCTCTCTAATAAGCGACTTGTTTTTCCCACTCGTCATCAATTTTTTTGCATTTTTACGACCGTTTCGGCTCAGCCAAATTCACCATCCCTGACAAATTATGTTTTTCCTGTTGATACTCTGCAAAAAAAAACTTTGAAGGAAATAGTTTCAACCTGAAATTTATTTTTCGTCAAATAACTGCCTTCTATATATATATGGACAGTTTTTGACACGCAGAAGCTACAGACTTAGTCCATAATGTAAAATATAATCCCCTGAGGAAAGAGTTCAGTGCCCGTTAGCGTCCACAGCCACTCACACAGTGACCCAAATACGTCCCTTTTTTAGTAAAGCAGTCTATGAAAATAACCTCTCTCCGTCTATATTGCCTCCCTCCTGGAAATGAAAACCATTTTTTAGAGTATATCGTTGAGTTTGCGTTTCCACGCAAAGTGGAAATGTTGGTCGGCGCCTTTCACTCCGTTTTCTTGCAGGACTTCCTCGTAGGCATCAAACTGTTGTGTTTCCCATCCTTAGACTAGCAACAGAAGAAAAAAGTTGCCTATATTTCGCTTTAGTAACGAGTCTACAATCAACAAAGGATGAAAGGAATAGCACGTCACGCTATATTTTACTGGAGAAAAATAATCGCTGCGTATTCTTGCAAGTCATTTCAATATGTTGACACCCGACGCGTATTTGTTTTGCTCACGTGAAAACACTCATTAAATATCCAACGACGAAGAACAGAAGTTTAGGCGAGGAGGGGGCTTTTGGGTATCACGCCAAGCGCCAACCGCCACACTCCTTTTCCAGAAGTGAGCTCATTTTCTCCTGCCGCAATTTCACGAATCTTCGTGCACGGTTTTTAATCAAAGGCGCGTAGCCCATTTCCATCGTGTCATTATGTCATTTATCCTCCTGGTGAAAGTAGATATGGTATGACGTGTGCTAGAGTGCACGTGCTCACATGCAGCAACAGTGAGGTGGAAATTGCCATAAATTTTTTTGTTGGAAATCGAGACGCCCATCGAATCGCAAATTGAGAGGGCTTATCAAGAAGTAACGAACAGGGACATATTCTCCCTCTCCTAAAGAAAAATTTCTCTATTATTGTAGTTGGGTGCAATATCCAGATTGAAACTAAAAGGACAGGATAAAAAAAATAAGAGCTGGAAGTAACTTAACTGAACAAAAAGGAGTGAGTGGTGAGTGAGTAGGGAGGACGTTGAACTCGAGTAATGGAGATAAAGACGTAAAAAAGCGACAGTGCATTTTGTCATTGGAGACTTGGAAGACTTTTATTGTTGAGCAGGCAGTTTTTCTCGTTGATTGACCTACTTTAATTTTACTGGTTTTTATTAGGTGCTGTTGGAAGTTAGAAATTGGTAGGTGGCTTTTGGTGTGGTTGTAAGATATAAGACTTTTCCCCTTCAGTAGGGAAGCCAAGCAGAGTATTTTATTTTCTAATGAAATTGCATATTCATTTCGAAGTTGAATGCCCATTAGTTACATGCGGTTGAGGGAATAACAATAAAATGTAGAAAACGCTGTCATATTTCTCGTAAGGATAAAAGTAAAAGTACTTTTACTTTTTCAGTTAAAATTTGCCAGAGTAAGGGATGAGGATGACAGGCTGAGCAGAAAACTGCTCTTCACAGTATTTTTATGGGAGTGAGACGGCTGTCTGCCTCTAAAAAAGAGTTATCGTCTCTTACCATCAAATGCGTAAAAAAAACGTTACCCGGGAGGAAATATATTACTTGAAATATGCTGTATGCTCAAATTCACATATAGCCGAGTAGATTACTTGTCATGTCCTGGAAGTCTAGGAACTTTGCCAACGACAATGCGAAAAATATATAAAGAAGAATCTCAGAGCTGCATATATTGAACGCATGAATGATTTCCAAAATGGAGAGAAAATGGTTTATTGCCTGCCGTTGTTTTTCATGCAGCTGAAGCTGAGTGATGATGATTATGTAGTATGCGCTGTATAATCTAAGAGCTGTGAAAGTTGACGTTACTTCCGGGTTGCTTTCGAAGGAAATTACATTTTACGACTTGTCAAGAAAGGAGGATAAAAGAGAGAAAAAGGGTTTTAAAGAGGAAAATAGTATCCTCTGTAGTTAGCTACGCTCTTGTAATTTAGTGATAGGGACTGGGAAGAGATAACATTATATGGCAAGAATAAGAAGACACTTTTCATGTATAAATACGGAGAAAATGCCTTTTTGATGTAGAGCGGTGAAATGGGAATGAATATAGCAATCAAACCAGCCGATACTTTTTGCACAATGGAAGAAATCCATCAAAATGGGAGAATCCAGGTCGCAAGTGTGTCCCAAAAAAAACTGGGAGAAGAAAAAGAGTGAGCCAGGCGGTGCTAATGGGAAAACGCTGAAATAATACCCGGAAAAAGGCGTAGATTTCACAAAAGTTTGTAAAAAAAAAGTCCATTGTTTGGAAGTTTATGAGATTCAATTCTATATGTGAGAGGATTTTAATCTCGAGCTCCCGGAAGGAATCCATAACTCTGGCTGTAGGCAATTATAGGGATTCCTGGAATGGAGTATTGAATTGAAAAAGAATGAAGGGAGATGTCTAAAATATATTTTGGAGTTCTGTTTAAAATGTTATTCGTATTCGACATTTATGCATTGGATGGGTTGCTGTCAGGGAAAAAAAGAAGATTTCAAGGAAAAGTTCTTTCTTTTAGAAAAGTTTTGCTTTTGTGTAAACGATGCTTATGTAACGAACAGGGAATACAGAGTGGAAAGGAGGTTGAAGTGAATGGGTTCGGTGAAACTGGTATGGTTTCTTTACGGCGCAGTGAGAAATTTTGCGTTCCAGTGAATCAATTTGTTTTATGCAGTTAATGGAAGGAGCTTCCAAGAAGCTCGCTCTGTTGTGAGGCGATAAGGAATGATGGTGGGTGGTAGTGGTGGAGGAGATGGAGGGCACACCCAGCCAGGCACTTGTCCTTATGAGGCTTGTGTGCTGTGTACTTTTTTTAAGTAAGAAGGAGTACAATGGGAAATTACATAATGAAATTTAAATTGCTTGAGACGATTTAATAGAATGTAATATGTAAGGAAGGAAGTTGTTTACATGATACGTTGTAAAAAAGGAAAATGCTTTAAAGTGAGGATCCTGTTACTTACTATGCTTCGTTTCTTTGTTCCGTGCTCATGTTATGGAAGCTTTTCGGAGGATTATATTCCCTGCTATGCTTCCCACTGTTTAAACTTGATTTAATTCATTAAGCCCGTGTTGCATCATTATTACTCAACGGGATTTAATGAAAGTTGACCTAAATATTTATTTTACGGTGATTTGGTATTTGGCAGGTGCTCATTCCTGTCTGCTCAGTTGTCCGGATTACAAAGGAGCGGACAGCGAAAATCTTTCCAAATGCTGTTGGCGTTTGCACAAGGACTGAAAAGCATGTGTTTGCCTCGCTCATCTCACGGGACACCACATTCAAGCTCATGTACAAAGTCTGGAATTACAGGTAATTAATAACTTAATTAAAAAATAATTAATGAAAGAACAGACTGGAACAACTTCCGTTTTCATAGATGAATGTAGGTTGGTAAAATACAAATGTACGTTTAGGTAAACTAAACTCAATTTTTGTTTTTGAAATTACAGTATTGAGCATGAGGCTGAAGAGATCCGAGCACTCCAGCGAGCAGTTGCGGTCAGTCTATTTTCCATATCTAAAGCATTGTACCTATTTTGTACGATTTTTTCGTTTTTCCTTTTCGTGCCAAATTAGGTATTTGTAAAAGGAAAATGTAGGTTGATTCAAGAGGGATTAGAAACAATGGCTCATGTTACGTTTGCTTTTCTCCTTTACCATTCCTATTTAGGCTCAAGTGGCAGCTGAAGACGCATTTAGTGCAGACGTTCCCGTTCCAGATGAATCCTCTGGAGACTCTGGGAGTGGAAACGACTCCGCAATTGAGCCATCTTCGCACAGTCCGTCGCCGCAAAACACTCCCGGCATTGAGAAAATAGTTCATGCCAAAAGCGTCGCCGCAGCTATTCCTAGTCATTTGGCTGCATCTGCTGTAGATGCAGTTATAGACGAAAAGTCAGTGACTTTGTTGGGAGCGAAGTTATCTTCCGGCGATGATCCAACTACGTTGGCAATTATCAGAAATCGTGGCGCAGCACACCATATCCGCACTTCCATTTCAGGCGCCACTATCATTCCTGGTGCAGGCATCCTTGGGGGTGCAGCCACTGTCCATCACTTGTCCGCAACTCTACAACGTAATCAGCAGCAGCAGCAGCAAGCTGATGGACAGTTTAGTCGGGTTGTGAGGAAATTCAACGTTGGAGGGAGAGGCCCTTCGCTACTGGTGCTGGCTACAGCCCTCCTAGTCATTCTCTTCCTGTCCGCTGCATTACTCCTTTCGCGTATCTCGTCATTACAGCAGAAACTCTTGGAACGGCCCGTAATTCACGACAGGTTGGGAAATTTTCCTTCATTAATAAAATCATCGTGTAGCAGTAGTACTCTCACTAATGGTAGAATAGAGAATGAGGAGCAGTGCTCGTCCTATCTTGTAAATCATGCTACTAGTGAAATTCAGTCCTGGCAAGTATTTAGTTTACTTGCTTTCTACTTGTTTGCTGTATACATTGAGTTGTAGGTTCCACTAGCACTGTTCTCAGTAATAAAACCAAAGTTTCTAAATTAGTTTTTTCGAGTAGCTAGCCATAATACTAAAAAATAAGCTCAAAACCAACTTTATTTTCCCCCCTCTCACCACATTTTTGTTTTGTATGTTTTGTACAGTGAACAATTCTACCAGGAATTGCTTTCATGGCAAACGAAATTACATTCCACAACGGGAGAAGAAATCCATCAGTATATCAACTCAAACCTTCAACAGATTGTCAAGGTAAAAAAAATCGAGGAAATTCATCCTTCTGTATTTTGAACATGGTCATTAATCCTCTATTGGGATAGTTTGATTAGTCATCCTGCAACTTGTCACTCTGACGCTCTTGATCTTGACACAGTTGTAAATGAGTCATAAATTAAAGTTTTTATTTTGTGAAATGGCAGGTGCGGGAATCATTAGAAGCCCTCTCAATGCTCTTTGTAAATCGACCGCATCAAGGTGCTCCAACACTGGGAGAGCCACACGCAGCGGGTATCATGAGTGGGCAAGCAGATCATCACCATTCACATAAGGACAGCTAAAATCCGGGGAAGAATGTATGTAGCACTGCGTGGGCGTTTTTACTGAAAAAAGTCTGGAAAAAAATAAGTTGGAGTGTGTAACATTTTTCATGAGAGGGGCTCCAGAGAATATGTTTCAGCGTTTATCCTATATTTGTTCCTTTCTTCGTGATTTCGTTGTGAATTGTGATGAATTAGTTATTATATAATCAATTAATTACAATATACTAGAGCAACCGCATAGTAGCTTAAGGTCGGAATGGGAAGGGAAGTGCGAGAAGAAAGTGAAAACGGAGCGTTTCACACAAAACTAATTAATTTATAGAGAAGCGAGGGAGAGCGACAGAAGTAAACTAACTCGTTTAAACAGCGCAAAACTATATAAATCGCATCATGTTGCAAAATGAAGAGACTGGAAAATATTTATCATCGCGTTTGTTCTTCTGAGCTAATGTAACGTTAACATTTAGGTAAAAGAAAAAAAATGTACGCATACTTCACGGTAACTTAAAAAACGGTGTTGGAATGGGTTTGATGGGAGCAGCTCTCGCACTTCAACTTTACACAGCGTACGTAAGAAAATTTTTGTGTAGCTCAGTCAACATGTTTTAACAAAGTTAGTTTATGAAAGCTGGGAAAAGCACAAAAAAAGTCTATATCAGTTTAGAGTTAAGTTCACCAAAACGCGAAGAAACGTAAAAGCTTTAAGTGATATTATGGTAAAAACAATAGCTTTTTATTTCTGTTATTAAGTTAAAGTACTAAAAAAGGAGAAATAACTACGAATGGTAAGAAAATGATGAAACGGCAACGGTGAAAGTCATACAATCATAGCTTACTTATGATTATGTACCGTACACAACACACCGACAGAGAAGACAATGTTTTAGGTGCAACTATAATACATATAGAAATACTGACAGTTTACCTTTTTCTCGTGGACCTTTTATTTATACTTGCAAATAGGAATTTAGTGGAGAAAATGGAAAAAAAAACTTTTTTTATGCCACTATAATTTTATTCTGATCTCAAATATGTAAAAAAAAATATTTTGCTCCTTTCATACTTTTTCACAGACAGTTTACAATCCTAAAAAGAGAAAGGGTTGTTTTTATGAAACTAAAAAATAGTCGCATTCTTGTGATGATTTTGAGTAAAGTAGGCTGAGGTGCTTGAAATGTTGGCTGATGATGTGTTGTGGTAACCCAGCTTTTCTCCTTATTTTTAAATAGTGTTCTAGTAAAATATGAAACTGTACTAGTAAGATATGAATGAGACCATCACCTTACCTTACTTAAAAAGCAGTTTACGCATTTTGGATAGAATCATTTCCATACATGTATACAATACCAAAAAAAACTGTTTAGGGAATTTCTTACGGAAAAGTAGAACACTAAAAAACCGAGTTCACAAATATTGCAGTTACAATCCTCCTGACTGATCTTAATACAAACCAAAATTAGAATTAGATAAAAAAAATGTAATCTAGCCTAAAATCACTGATCCTCACGTTAACTGATCACTGATCGCTTAAAAAAAATTCCGATAAAATTGAAGTTAGACTAGCATTTTAGCTAGAGTCATTCGTTAACTCTTAAATAAAAAATCTTAGTGGCTGGCGAAAAAAACAATTGAAACTGAAATCCTCTCTTCCTTAAACGTTTTAAATTAAGTATCCTGTTACGTTGCAACTTGCTATTAAGCTACGCTACACTTTTAGCCGCTTCTAATCTAAAATGTTAAACTCTTTTGGAAGTAACAAATTACATATGAATATAGACAGGAAAGAGGAGAGCATTAATACATTAACCAATGTAAAACGCCAAATGATTCAGATGCCAATTCTACTAGAAAATATACGGAGAAGTATTAAACTATTCACATGTTTTCCGTAATTTTATCCTTTTCCCGAACTAAAACATCGGTTGAAGTCCAGAGTCTTTAGGCTCCTTTTGTTTTTCAGGTAGCTAACAAAATCTGATTACTTTCATGTTTTAGCGAAGTTCCTATTAAAAAATTATGCTAAAAATCGAGCTCGCTTTTTTTCAACATATTTTTTTTATTTTGATGCAATTGTGAGCAGTCGCGTTTCTCTCTCAAGTTGTGTATTTAGTAAATGAAAGAATGAACCCTGCCTGTGATTACATAAAAAATATTTCTCTAATTAGTAATCAGCACATTACTAAAACTGCATGTGTAGACTGTCCTCAAAAGAAGTTTACTGTGGAGGATGTTTCAGCTAAGAGAAAAACAATTTGAGTAGGGAGTAGTGCTAAATGCATAAATTCAAAGCGACAATTATTAACCAGTGATTTTCCATTTCTATTTGATTATTCAACACACAATTTATACGGACACAAAAATATTTTAAAGTTTTTGGAAATATTTGCTAAATTATTGCTACCACAATTTCTGTTCTCCAACTTTGGAAAACAGGATGAAAATCACAGAAGCACATTTAAAAACCAAGTGTTTATTCTCGCTTAAAATTGTGCTGGTCACCTTCATTCACTAACACTTGAAAGTTGAACTGTTTTTTTATATTTCGCTCTCAATTTTATTTTCTTTCTCTAAAGAAAAAGGAGCAAAGCTACTTGCAATGATTGCAGTTTGCAAACTCAATTAGTCTGTCATTGTAAGATATTACATACTATATTTTAGTTTGTGCGTTGAACACTATTTAACGTGCTGTATCTTAACATTACATTATATTTAAGTAAGTATACATCCATAAACAAGTTAATTATCTAAAAAAAAGTAATTATACATGTATACAAAAAACTGTTTAGACGAGCTAATGTTTTTATACCTGTAAACTGTAAGGTAAACGAATAACTACAATAATGTCATGTAAATGGTGAAATAACAGCGCAAAGGCGGTGGAAACAAGTCGGTATTCAAGTGTCAATTGTCAATGTAAGTCATTATATCAGTAGAAGTAATACATATATCTAACTAATTTTGATCGATTTGATTGATTTTTGGCATCTGTGGAGGGCGTCCAGCACGCAACCGCGTAAAAAAAGAAAGATTGTGGAAAGGTGGAGTAAATTTTTTTGTACATAAAATCCTTTAATCGTATACTTTATATATTTTTGTTGTTTTCTATAAAGTAAAAAAAGAGAAAAAGTGAATGTATTGAGGTGATTTTGAAGGGTGCTATGTGAAAAAAAAGTGGCGGAGACAAGTCAGACAGCCAAAGTAATTTCGGTTTTGTTTGGCTGTTTCGTCGTAACGAGATCGAATGTGTAATGCCAAAATTAATTGTAAACTTTTAAAAATTAAAAAAAGGATGATGACGACACTGTCTCAGATGTTTTCTACTTCTCAGCTAAAGCCTTCTTTTTTTTCAAGGAATTTCTTGATTAGATTATTTTAATTGGATTAGTTAAATTGTCGCGGGACGTCAAATGAAAATTGATAGGTTTGTGTTACATTCGTAAATCTTCTGTTTTTAATTGGCAGTGATGATTATAAAATACTGATGTAAAATTGTAGTAATTTTTTTTATTGGGATGGCTAGTGCTGGGAGTGAAAACGGAAAGTTGAAACAGTTGACTACAATAAAAATGGCAATTGCATGCTAAAATACTTAAGAAGAGTTACAAGATGAAATAAAAACGAATTGTGGTAAAAAGTAATTACCAAAATGTGTTTATATTTTTATTGCTCATACAATATCTCATCTCGCCCATTTATATCTCAAAGCTATCGCTAGATGCATAGGTATATGACTTAGTTTAAAGCATCTGTAGTCGAGAAGATAGGCGCATTTAATCCAGCACTACAGTCCATGGAAAAGGGTAAGAAGCACTCTTATAGTCTTGCTTGTTCAAGGTCTCATTGTCCTTTTTAATGGGCACGTGTCAAAGGTTCATTGCAAAGGCCTTTCATTGAACCTTTCTATTTCTGTTCTTTGAAAAAAGTAAGGAAAACAACATCCGCATCTGTAGAGGACGTTTCGCTCCGAGGTAATAATACAATTTGGAGTAACCTTCATTTACCTTCTAAAAGTGTAATAAAAGTAAGGCTGAAAACTTTCCGGACTTTTGTGTAGAATAATAACAAATAATAAGCTTGCATGCATTGTTCATTTGCTCATATAACTTTCTCGGAATGCTCATTTTGTTCCTTGCTTCTTCAAAGTCATGAAGGACCACGAGTGCTGCTACTATTTAAGGGAAATGTCTACCTGTAACTCATTACTCGGCTACGGAGATTTGACAAGGGAACAATTTGCTCTCGGTTTACTTTGGAAAAGTAGAAGAGAGTTGCTAAAATGTCAAAGTGTAATTTGTTGCAGAAGTGTTTACTTGTCGTCCTATTTGTAGGGGCTTTATTAACGTCGGTCTTCGCAGGAATAGGCGATGGAGGATCACGTTGCCCTGAAGCATCCTGCACTTCCGCCCCACCTGAACAAGAGTGTCACCCGAGTTACGATCGGGATGATGGATGCTGCCCAGTGTGGCGCTGTAACAATGGCCAGACTGCTTATTACGGTAAGAGATTTTTCAGAATTATTATTTAATTAATGTATTCCTGAGCTTCAAAGTATGAGTCAAAAACTTAAATTTTCGTGTTATTTCATCCAGGAATCCAGAGATCTAAGGGGACCAACTCTAACTCAAATTCCAACCAAATTTCAATCTTGAATGGGGTAAATCCGTTCAGCGGAGTGATGAACAATTTATTTGGGAATGGAATGTTCGGTCGCTAAATGCGCATTTACTTACTACGCTGCAGGCATTGGTTGATGATTTTACTGAATCTGCTATATAGCAATACCCAATTTAGTCACTTTGGGGGCATTATGAGAAATTATCATTCTGAAAGCAGTTAAGTTTAGCTATCTTACTATTTTTAAACTACTTCAAATAAAAAATTTTCTTTATAAGTTCGTTTGTTTTGACGCACATTATTTCAGTATTACCTTGACTCGAGAAAAAATGTTGATTGTTTGGCCTTGTCAGATAATATTTTCCATTTTGGAATTGATCCTGGATGCGCGGCGCAATTAGTAAGCTACTCCATGAGTCATAACGTCATAAGTCATACCATTTAATTCTTATCTCAATCTGTATTTTCATTGACAAAAGAATAACTTCTTACGCATGGAAATGAACAAAGATTAAACCTCTCACCATCCTTAGTCATTTTTCGATCATAATTCTGATTTAGTTACTTTCCGAGCAATTTATGGATGTAGTCAGAAAAAACATTTTCCACAAAAAATGTCATTCACCTATATACTTTCCAACTATGAAATGAAAGGTTTTTACGGCATATTTTCATACATGCGTATGAGTAACAGCTACAAACAAAAAAGGGTAACAAAGAAAAGACGCAGCTTATAAATTAAAACCCCATTTCATTCATATACTCATTCTTTGAAAAATTAAATGGTATAGTAGTTAATCGTTAATTTGTTAACGACTTTAACCAGTAGATGATATGAAAAGTGACTAACTGCTGCATAATGGATGACACATGTGCAATGTGCGTACAAATAAATAAAAAATATATTTAATTTCACATTCAATCATACTAAAGTGCCAATGTGTCACCGTTCCAAATTCCATTATCCCTCTACCTGCAATCGCATTATGCTAAATCTTGAAGATTGGAGAAGGTTCTCTAATATATAAAGGGCCACCTACAATCTTCCTGTTGTCGTTAGTTCTCATTTAAGTTTGAAGCGGACAAGAGTTAAAACCAAGTTCCAAGCTTTGCTCAGCCCTAATAAGTATTTTTTTGCGACTTTATACCAAGTACCAATCCATAGATAAAGTGCAGTATTGCATTGTACTAAGAAATTTATTTCCGACTCGCTTTAGTAACACGTTTGCCACCAGCATTAGCTCACGTACAGGCATTGTGCAACCTGACGGTTCAAGTGAGATCATTTAAATCAAAAATTTTATAGCCCATTGTGCCCACTTGGATAGCAGTTAATGCGCATTGTGAAAAGCTACTGAAATAGTTTTTACACATTCATAAAAAATCCCAGCTAACGTCAGTTAATATACCTTGGACTCTGCTTCTGCATACACAAAACACAAGGTAATAATAATAAATAAAAATTGCAGCCATTTTCCCATTCAATATGTGAGGCACTCCTTTCCCATATTTTCCGAGTTTCTGTTATCAAGCTTTTCAAATATTCGAATTTTTAGAAAACAGAAACATGGTCTACCAGAAAATTTCTTTCCGCCATTTGTTGGCGTTTGCGCTTGTTGGAGGAGTTCTTATCAACGTTGCCTTTGCAGCTGTTGGTGATGGAGGATCAAAGTGTGCTGATGCATCTTGCACACCAGCACCGGTTGGAGTACAGTGTGAACCTAAATACGAAAGGGACGACGGATGTTGCCCAGTTTGGCATTGCAACAATGGACAAACGGCATATGGTTAGACATCTTAAACAATCTTGCAAATTAAAAACATTTTTAGTGAGTATAGCTAATTTGACCCTTGCGGGACTCGGATAACTAATTTTCGGGTAATAATACCCCTGATTAATTTTGTAGGAGTTTCAAGGTCAAGTGCATCAGGAAGCTCATTCAGTTTCTCTACTGGAGGGATGAATGGTGGAGCAACCCCACTGGCAAACCCACTTGCTAACATTTTCGCCAATCTCTTCGGCTAAAATTAGTAATACCGAAAACATTTTGCGACAAAAGCTATTTTGTCTATTAAAGGTCTTTCTATCATTATATTCATTTGTCAAAAAATATTTCAATTAAAACTGTGAGAAATTGCAAACTGTGTTTTTACGATATTATACTTCAGTTTTTATTCCAGCTTGAGCAGGTGGAATTTTAAAATCATGATTTTCTACGTGTCCCAAGCTCCAATGCAAATATGCTTTACTAGGTACCTACTCATCTTCATTGAAATTTCTAAGAAATGCCTGTATTGTGCTACCGCATGTGCTGTTACCGTATAGCTTCCGAATTTGTAGCCAATTAGGTAACCACATAGGTAGACGGTATAATGTCTCTACTCTTACTTTCTCCCCTTCTTAACTTTTCAATGTGCTAAAACGCAATACACACCCCAGCCATTCTCACTGCGGAAATTTTTGAGATACCTAATAGGAAACATCATAAAACATTTAGTTATTTAGATGCCCTTTTAATTCAAGGTATTATAGACATTTCATTAATGTTGGAAAATTTGCAACTTCGTAATAGAAATAGTATAATCTGTGCATAGCACTGATGAGCATTGCCTACTTTGACCATTTATATGCATATCCAAGTATAAAAATATCGCAATAAAAATTAATATATGGTAAAGTTGCCAAGAAAGTTGTTAAGAACCTTTGAAAGTCTAAAGTTCAGGACAGCTTCAGTTTTCTTTACATGAACATATTACTCATTCTTTTTCCACGAACAATCGGGCATAATAAACTGTTGTCCTCTGTGAAAATTTTAGAGGACATATTGGCAATAGTGTGAGCTTGCCTCAAAGACAATCGAAATGTAGTTTGTACAATCCCCATTATTTTTTTCGTACACGTAGCACTATCACTGCCATTTTTGTTCTAGACTGATGACCACAAGCATTGACATAACTAATTGTTCAGTAAATCTCCTTTAGTAAAATTAAAATTTTACATAAATTGACAAATCTTGATTGCCATCTTTATATCTGAATAACTTTTTTAAATTAACTTTAAAATTGAAATAAGATAAAACGGCAAAAATGTCGAAACGCAAAGTACTCGCGGTCATCCTAACATTAGTTGTCTTTCTTGAATTGGCGGCTTGTCTTCCGGCACCAACTTCGGGTCAAAGCGGAGCTAAATCTAAGGCAGGAATAAATCCTTCCAAGACAACTGGAGATGGAACGGACAAAGCTGAAACCGAACAACAAGAAAAGGCTCCCGCTAGTACATCTTCTACAGGTGGTAACAAGGCAGAGAACGAGATTCTAGTTCCTCTTCATGGAACTAGAGAAAGCATTCTCAGACCTATGAGCTATGGTGAAATGGCAGAAATCAAGAAGGAGAGTAAAGGAGAAGATCAGGGTCAGAACAGAGTAGAACAGGTGCCAGGATCTGCTACACCGGAGGGCGGACACAACAACGAATTTAAAAAATACCAAGCTGCTGAAGACGACGTGAAAATTGTTGGTGAGGATTCCGGCACCAGTGATCCACCAACTAAATGTCCTCACGTAAGATGCGAGAGTCCTCCGAAAAATGCTGAATGCAGTGAATGGGCCTCCACTTCGAAGGCGTATGCACTTTCTCACAGTGATTGCTGGTTAGTTTAATTGCGATTTAAATTTTTTTCACAGTGAAACGACATGAAGGTTTGAACATGCACTTTTATTATAATATTTTGCATAAATCTTTTCCAGCCCTGTTCATTTATGTCGTCGGGAAAATGGCTCCGTTTTCTATCATTTTGGACTGGAAATTGATGAAATTGAATTTTCCAACAAGCAACAACAACAGCAGCAGCCGCCTTCAACTCCAAGATCAACCTCATACTCTACGGGCTCCTCCCAATCTTATAGTTACAGTAACAGCTTCCAGACCCCTCCAAATCAGCAAATGACTTCCTTCCAGGTGCAGAGCTCTCAATATCCAGGCAACTTGCCTCCAACTTCCGCTTCTGCAAATAGCTTTAGCTATGTCCCTGGAATACTTAAGCCTTTACCTTCTATAGTTCCTGGGTTAAATAATGGTAATAATCCCGGCCCATTTTCTCCATCTCTACCTGGTTTCCTGTTTCCACCATTCGGACAACCTGCTCCAGGATCATCACTCTCAGTTCAACAGCAAAATCGATTTCTTCCTTCAGTACAATCAGCTTCTGTATCATTTTCCCCAGTGGGTTTTGGAGAACCTGGCAACCCCTTGGATAGAACTGTTAGAACACCCGTTGCAGGACCCATCCCAGGTTTCGGTCCACGTTCGGTTCCATTCGTCAACCCACCTCAAGGGTTATGGCCACGATTCAAGCGGCAAACCTCAGATAATTAGGTAACTAACCCTTCGATCAGGTATATAATTATGCAGTTGCAATATTAATTTAAACGATTAAGCACCAGTCTCTTCCATTGTCATCCGAATGTTAAAATTACGTAATGCTAACTATTTGCAGGTTCCGAAGTCAAGGGACAAGGCTACAAATTTGAACAATAGTAGAGCAAGGAATCAAATCTGAGGAAGAGTACTTTTAGTTCAATTTTATTCTTTATCTGTAAATTAAGCTGAAATAAAGCAAATCCATTCTTTAATTCATTAACTCTGCAGTGCACATGCATTTCCGACAAATCCTTTCTAAAGAAATCCTCGAGCTTAAAGTAATTTATGGGGATCTTGTATCTAAAATGGTTTTCCAAGATCAAATTCCTTTACATTCCCACCTTATTCTTTCTTTATATATTCGCCAAGTTCAAGGATTTTGACATTTAAAAGTTGTAGGTAAGCTTTACTTTGGTGTCAACTGAAGCGGATAACGGAAGATGCTGGGATTACATCGTTGGAACTGGCACAAAGCAGATATCTTCATTTAATGTACGATGTACGAATGTATTTATGTTTACAGTCTCAGCATTTTTATTCTTACTGCCAGGAAATACTATTTTGTATTTTGACATCTCGAAACGGAAGCTGTAAGCTTTATGTTTAGGCAGACGAAGTTTTACGAGGCAGATCCAACCGACAGTCAATTGGAGTGTGGCATGTTTAGCAATACGCACGCGTTTCTTGGCAAACTCTTGAAACTTTACTGACGCCACGTACCACACGACAAAATCTCTGGGCTAGTCATGCCAAGTTAAATTGCTACAGGAAATAATGCTCTTGGTTTTTCTGCTTTTCAAGTTAGAGAATAGGAACAAGTAGCAGATCAAATATTATTTCTACTTGTCTATTTAGTTTTTAGCAAAATAGTTCAAGATATTAGTCCAAATGTAATTTGAGTGGCTTGGCTGAGTGAAAAGAATTTAATTAAAATTTGCTATCTGCCTCTCATCCGAAGCTTTTCAGTTCCATGAACTTTTATGGAAGAAGAAACACTTTCTTGAACCATGCCCATATCAACAAACAAATCATTTTAAACTTCTTATTCTCCTTTAGCTGAATCTATTTTTAGACGAAAACAATCCACACTGTACGAACAAAAGTCCAATTGAGCATGAACATGATATTAAATCACCGACCTCAGCATTTCTAATGTGCTTTGCCTCATTTCCGCCCTGATTCGTCTCACAGTCTCTTCTGTTTGTATAATGGAAAGAGGATTTTGGAGGCCTAGTCCGATACTCACTTTACATGAGTGACGCCACTCTCCTTGGTATAGTGTAATGGAATGTCGGAATGCTTTTGTATGAAACTTGAGCAGAAGCCCATTAAAGTTTAATAGTTATGCCACTCTGAAAAATCAAATGTGTTCCAATTTCATTACGACCATATTTCTTTTTATTTCTTTAAATATTTTTTTACAACCAACAACAAGCTGATTCCATTCTAATTAATCAGCAAACACTCCTTTCCTTTCCACACTACAATTTTTTTGTATTGAATTGTATTGCAAATATTTTTGTTCACATTTTTTACCAACTTTAAAAATAGTATCTAAATGTCTTCTCACTTCTAAATAACAATAATTATTTTAATTCATATTGTATTAATTGATTTTTACGACAAATTGCAATAACGATTGGCGGCGTATTTTTTTAACGCTTACCGCCCATCAGCATCATTGAAATAGCACTGTAATGTCTTCCTTTCCTACTCATCCCGCGAGCAAAAAATTTCTAAACAAAACTATTTTTAATACCAGTGACAGTAGAACAATTAGGTAGCATTGTTTCACCTTAACACTATTTTTTTACCAGTGCGGCGCTGTATTAGCATAGGCATATGACCATGACATAATTTTTTTGCCTATAAGTGAAGTCAATATAAAAGCTGATACTATCTTTAAAGACTAAAGAGATTATTTTCTTAAGTAACATAAAAATTGCGTCCTAGATAAGGCCAGTTCACCATAATCACCATCACGCTTATAGCATCTGTCATTCCCATTCCGAAAAAGCTATCATGTTTACTACAAATCAACTACGTTTTACCGTCAGCAACTGTAAGAATGCGACGTTTCATGAGATGATCTAATGTTCTCCTACGCTGAAATGTAGTACAGGATGACAATCGAATTCGCAACTTTCCTTTTGTTTTACTACAGTTAGCTGCATTTTATTATTTTTTCGCAAGGAAAACAAATTGCAAAAAAAATTGCAATTGCATTGTAATAAGGTTTATAGGTGAGTTATGTATTGCATTTATATTTTTTTGCTGTAGCTATTACTAAAAAATGCAAAATACAGGGACAGCGTATAATGTATACTGCTATACCACAATTAATTTTTTTTATTCTATAAAGTGCAGTAGTAAACTTAAACATCAGTCTTGGCAGATTTCTACTTTTTTCATTTTCCATTCTCTTCCCAAGTTGCACCAAATGACGTTCATAAATTCAAGTTTTCCGTTGAGTGATGTGCCGTGAAGAATAGTCCTTGTCTTTATGGTCTTGGCTCCACTGGGCATATGTACTTTACACACGACTTGACTTTCCTTCACATTCTGTCTTCTGTCTGGATAGTTTTTCTTATTGCGGAGAATGCACATGTGAAAAGACAAGGACAATATAGTTTCGGTGCCTTGTTCACTCTTATCTCAAACCGATGATAACAAATCTTATGAAAAAATAGAAGCTTATAACTTGTCATTAATATTGCGTTCTAGATATGTATAAAGCATTAAGTACTTTCTAAACAAAATTATGTAATACCAAAAAAAATTACCTCAACCAAAAAACGTAATCAAATCATACATAATTGGCTACTTTGAGATATAACTTACTTAAAAATTAACAAATATAGGAAACAATAATGTAATTAATAATTAAAATTAGAACGAAAAGCGGGTAGCTAAAAACAGCCTATGCAGTAGTAGCTGCAGCCTCTGGTGGCGTAGGATTGGGATCCTTTAGCCTAAGGGACCTTCTGAGTCGTGCAATGAGCTTGAGGTGAAATCTGCCGGTGACGGTAGGGCTTGCGGGTTCGGAAGACGAGGACGAAGTGTCTGATCTGGTGGGAGAGCCAGGTTTCGCTGGAGCACTTTCGGCAACAGACTGCGGTCTGTGAGGCATGCTACTGTAAATGGCAAAGTAAAAAACGTAAATAAATTTGTACTCTTTATTATTGCACTATTTATCTTAGCAAAATAGTATTTTTAGTAAAATTTTTATACTTACTTGTGACGATGCAAAGGCATAGATTGTGCTCCAAGCACTGGAGCCGATCCTCTCACTCTTCCCATCGGTAACGGTCTCGAGCTTCTCCCAACCTGCGGATTAACTGAAATCGTCCCAGAGCCCGGTGACGTTGACAAACTAGGCCCTTCTGATCTTACCCTTCTCTTACTCCCACTCCCTCCAATCTGAATTTGCTGAGACTTTGACCTTTTCGCCGCATCCGTTTCGGAGGTTCTTCTTTGCTGCTTGGCTGCAGCTGCACCGGCACCTGCTCCCGCGGCATACAGCGGGTAATTGTTTTTCATCACAGGCATCATAAACGCCATCTTGTCTTTTCTAACTTTATATTCAGCACTTTGGCAGATAAAATCACGGTATTACTCCGGTATTTCAAGGCAAGTCGTGCTTTGTTCTTTCAACTTTGTAGCTTCTAAGTTCCGTTTTTACGCTTGGTGCACACTTTGCACTCAAATCTCGGCTAGAGACTTCCCAGCTCAGATATCGATATAGATAACCAACAATGTTTACTTCTACAATTTTCTAACTTTCTCCGCTTCAGTTTCTTCAGCAAGGTTGACTTCCTAACGCTACAACAGTGGTGGTGTTGACGGTGGTCGTGCAAAGGGGACAAAGATGAAGACGAGGGAGGACAAAAATGAGTTTTTGGTGCTTCAACAACAACGCTCGCACAAGGAGCAGCCAGTTTGCCGGTAGAAATGTGGAACTGCTACTTTACCAAAGATAAAGCAATTTCAGGTAAAGAACTGAAGGCGACGAAGATAATCAGTTTGATTGCTATCCCGTCAGAAAAAAAATCCTTATTTCGATATGATCCGTTGAGATTGCAGACTTCAGTTTTTATTTGATTTCTGCAAATATTTGCACAGCTTGGCTCTCTCCCTTCTATTGTTGCTCAGTGCAGCCGTCTTTTTATCATTCAGATAATGAGCGATGTCCTTTTATGTTGAGTAAGTTTTTTCGGATTTTTTTCCGTTTACTAGCAGCAGAGGAATAGTTTGATCTGAATCTGTCAAAGGAATAAAAAAATCACATTTAAAAAAAAAAGATTCACAGAGGTGCAATCAAATAGTCAATGCCAAAAGTTTCATGTACAAAGTCAGGTGCTGCCAAATTGCCACACATCAGCACTTTTTTTTAACTCGTTCCAGCCGAAATAAAGTACTTTGTATTGCGAAAGACTTTGTTTAGTTTGTTCTCAATGTTTAATAATAAATGTCCTTCCATTATGTCTGTGTGGCGCATTAAAAACATTCCCTTCACTAATTTGACACCGATGACCGATGTCATTTTCAAACTGTGCAGCTCCATTCTATCTAAAGTCAACAAAGTACCTATTGCTTTGTGTCATGCCACTATCAAATCAACTCAAGTAGCTTCGGCGGCGGCGGCACCCTAATAATCATTCAAAAGCCATGCACATTAACTGTACAAACCTAATTTTCTCATTAGTCATTATTACTAATCATATATTTCTCATTATCAGGTAGACCTTCCAATGCCACAGCTATGAGTAAACTACGGTGCATGTTGCATTACTATTCTAGAACAATAACGTTATCGTGTCGTCTCATCGATCACCTTTTCCTAAACTTCCACAAACAATTTTTTTTAAAACGTTTTTATCTCCTTTCTAGAAAGTAAACAAATTGTTAGCCCAAGGCTGTTTAACAAAGATACGGCTCCAGAGCCTGGAGCTGCATTCTGTTCCTTCCTGTCCCTCGCAAGAATCCTATCTTTTGTAATCTACATCCATTCCATATCAAATTTTAAGGGGTACCTCTTAGTCTGTATACCGAGACAAAATAAATTAACATTTTTTGTAAAGTGCAAAACCCTTCACCACAGTCTCACTGCAAAAACCTCAAACATTTTTCCCTTTCTCCTCACACGTGCTGACAGGGGGAACGGACAGGACAGAAGAAAGCTTTTTCCCTTACATTTCATAACCATTAATAATTAATTGGGTTTGTCCTCTACCCACTCTTCTAACAAAATTCTATCCTTTACTCACACCGCCTAGAGCTGAGTTAAGTGGAAAATACTTTATTTTGTCCTTGAGTGAAAACTGCTCACAATTTGACATGCAATTTTGTTCTTTGTCTTCCATTTCTGAACACTTTCATAAGCTTCAAAATATTTTTTTTCACTCAATACTTGTAAGCCATGTTTATAACTTTGGCTTTCTTATCACTTTTTTGCAGCCACTCCTCCTGTATTTTTTTAACTATGAATTTTAAATCTTTTCTTGCTAGAAACGGAAATTGAGATGGGCAATATGACATTTAAGAAAGTACTTACGTTCAACTTGAACTAACTCCTAAAACCGCTACATTACACTCTTGTTAAACGGACTTCACTATATGAATTAGTAAATCGTGGGGAGTGAAAAGCCAAACTAACCAGCAGCAGTGCTTACGCTGGAGACGCTAGTAGGAAACTGAGCAAGTGGTGTGCGGAACGTGTCTATTTTAGCACAAGATCCAAAAGCTGAGCTCTCTCCTACGTGCATGATCGCACTGAGCGATACGCTGATATAAATGAGGCTGATTTTCCCATCCCAAAATGCACAGCAATTTGGAAGGCACTTATTTTGTAGTAAAAATAGATAAGGAAAGTGGCATTTTACATTTTAGCATTTGGCAGAGAGTAAAAAACATCGACAAGAATCACATATCATTTTCTCCACACTGGCAAAGCGGATTTTTATACTTATATTTAAAAAAAATCCGTTAAAAATACAAGACAAGCAACGGCAGCTCAAAGTATATGACAACATTCAATAAATCAATTCTTCTTTTTTTAAGCGTGTGGTGGCAATGGAATGCCAGAATGTCGAGAGTTATTAAAAACTATTTACACACAATAAAAGTCTCCTTTTCTTTTTAGTAAAAAATATGCAAACGTTTCATTTTTAGCAGTAAGTGCTTGCGAAGTGCTATGAATTTAATAAATAATGCATTCTTATTCCTCATTCAAATACAAAAATCCCTTTCCGTGACTTTTTTAGACGTACAGCTGAATACTGTTTTGAGCAAGCAAAATGAATTCCTTTCAATTTTAAATGAATCTCTAAGAGCTCTCAAAACAATCATTTTTTTTATTCTTCTTCCATTCTTCTTTTTTTATTTGTGGGCTTTGTGTCAAGCCACATAGAAGCTTACTGCTATGCATGAACTCCTTCCTGACATTCTCCCAATGTACGACATGTATTAGTACAGACGACATTCCATTTTCCTGTAAGAAGTAATAAATGATCCATAAATGGCATGTCGAGTTTGATAAATGAAGCTTTACGCTTACACCACTGTAAAGAAAGCCCATAGGAAAACCTACAACCACTNGCATGTCGAGTTTGATAAATGAAGCTTTACGCTTACACCACTGTAAAGAAAGCCCATAGGAAAACCTACAACCACTTCCCCCAACTTTCTCCAGGTCCTTCCGGAAGCATTTTCCCTCTTTATTAGGTGAAGGCAATGATCTCCGTTTGTCACTGGGAACGGTATCCCTTCATGTAGCAGATTTTCATATCTTACTACAAGTAAATGCATGTCCTTCATTTTTATGTTGGCGGTGAAAGCTCTTAATACACTTTTGGCATGAGAGTGTCCTTAGTGCTCCCTATTACTTCGTTATTATATTATTGCATTTTTCTTTCTTAATTCACTAAAACTGCAGGGAAACCACTTTTGATGGAGAGAGAAAAGAAGAGAAAATGAACAACTCCTTTCATCTTCAAAAGTAACGACTTTTCCTTTCATAAAATGTGAGCGCACCCCATAAAAAAACTTTCTTCCAGGAGAGGTAGCATAACTAATGTAGTTACAGATATATTAAATTACATACATATCGTAGCTGGTTAGTGCTGGAAGCAGAGCGGAAAATCATGTACCCCGGAAGTAATGCACAAAAAGGGAGCTGCCATTACTGCCACTACCACACACGACGTTACACATGCAATCTAAAATGATACTGATACCGGATAGTTGCAGTTCTCCGCGAAATATGAGAAACTTTCTTTTTCCCCAAGGTTCCATAATGTACACGTTCCGCATCCAGACAATCGGAATACGCCAGAAAACCAGTAAATTGCCGTTAGAAACGAAGGTGATGTAATGTTATGAACAAGTATAAAAAGTGATGGTGTTCTACTAGCAATAATAGTTTTGACCGAGCGAGAGGAGGGCCACCTCCTCCATCTTCCTTGATTTGCTTACATGTGGACTCGACATTCACTTATTTTGTAGTGCAACATTGCCAATAAGCTGCGATTCTCACTTGAACTGGACAATGGAGACCACTGCTCTGCGTTATGTAATTCTAATGCCATGTGTAAAAAATCATTTCAGAGCCTACTTGATATTTTAGCCCGTGCCAGCCTCGTAATTGCATACTTTGAGGTAATCGATCATTGAAATTTAATCCTACTTAAATTGTGTTTTTTGTGGAGACACACCTCTCCGCTGCTATTTGTCAGCTCAATGACTTTTGAATTAATAAAGTTGTACTTTTCCTTCGTTCGCACTTGTTTGTCGAGTGTAACAGCAATTTGCAATTATCCCATAATGGGAGGTGGTACGTGGTGTTGGGAAGGAAATTTTTAAAAACGAAATCAAATAACTTTTTAATCCATCACTCGATTAAGCTAATATTTAGTTATGCAAAGTTCAAGATTTGGCAAATAGAGGTGAAATAAAAAAAGGAGATTGTAGCATTAGTCATGAATATGGTATGGCAGAATGTAAACCGGTGATACTAAAAAGACTATGGCAGATCTAGATCCTATTGACGACACCAAGCAAAGCTTGTTGTTCGTTTCGCGCACAAGTACCTATCTACACCTGACTGTCGTAAAAAATGAGTTAATGAGTAACTCGAGAGTACAAGTGGAATCATGATGATGGAAGTGCATCTCAAATGAAAATGTTAGAAGTGCCGGAGTAGGAAATGTTAATACCTACACTTTTATGTTTAAATATAAACATGAATTGTGTGACATGACAGATATCACCAACTCTGAGTTCGCGTTCGCGGTTACAGCATAAAAAAATGATTTCATTTCATTAGACGATGCTGATAGATCAAATATCTTTGAGTGGGAATTTATGTTATCATAAAATTATATAAATATCAGCATCACCGTGACTGACAGTGGCGCCGGTGAAGCCCCATCACTAATCCCGTCACACAGACAATGTTTACGTTCTCAGATTTTTTATGTAATACTTAATTTTCTACTACAGCCAAGCGGCAACAGCGCGAAAAAAGGTGGTTTCTTTCTACACGGAAGAAAAAAAAATTAAGCTGTATCAAAAGTATTAAAAATCGTTTCAATTCAATTCAAATCAATCATAAATTGAGCAAATATTTTCCCAACTAAAATCATTTTTATGTTAATTATTATCAAAACTATGTATTCGTAAAAGGTTAGGTCGATGGGTGAATGACAGGAGTAGGCACGGAATACATCTTGTAAGTTGAGAGCTGGAAAAAATGTTTTAAAGAGAGTATGGTAGCAAGATTACACCAAATCATATTTATTACTGTTGTTGTGATATTTATAGATTAATGATAGGAAGGCGATAAATGTGCACACATAAAAACTCCAGAGAAGTCAAAAAGTCAAACGGGTCCCAGTCAGTCCACCCATCCCAGAAACCAATCAGGAAAACATGTACAAACTGCTTTTGCTCATTCTTCGATTCTTCATTACTTCTCACAAACTGTTGTTCTGTGACAGGCAACTGCTAAGATGTAAATTAGTAATTGGACGCCTGTAATTCTGCTCTGGAGTAATAATAACTAAAGCAAAGTTTTCAGACAGGGCAAATGCATTCACATGCCAGTTTTCTTCCTAAACTGATTAATTTAGCTCTGGCAGCTTGAAAGAAGGGTGCAAAAAGTTACTAAAGCTAGGTAGGTATGCTTGGTAGAGTAGAGCTATAATGAATGGAATATTTCGGAATGGACAACTTGCCAATCAGGGAAAACCACTTGACGTAAAATCGTAAATAAACATAGCCCTTCAAATGGTCACAGCTATCCGTAATAGATGCTGGCATTTATGTAATGTGCGAATGTGCACAATAACAAAAATAATCTTTAGATGCTGCAATGTTCACGACTGCGAGAGTAATTTGGATGTGACTCAATGCAACTTTTATGTTATGTGCCGTATGTGCAATAAAAAGTTCAGCTACTGTAGGAAAAGTGAAAATGATGCACTGACTTTTCTCATTACAGCATAGCAGTATGCAAAAAGCTACCTAAAACTAGTAACTAGCAGCTAGCTAACAACTGTTTCCAGTTGCATTTCTGTTTGCAAATGAACTTTTGGGTTTTTTCCACAATTCCGTGTTATGCTACAAGCTGCTGAGCTGAATGCTGAATCACTTCAGAAAGTCATTATCTCGGTGGCATGTGCCGCCGATGAAATTAGATGGAACTGAAACCGGAGCGCTGCTTTGGATGTTGGAACTGTTGGAAGACTCATGCTCACACGCCTCGCTGAACTGTTTGATCATTCATCAATGAGTAAATTCGCAAGAATTTGTGACTGCTTTCCACACAATTTCTGTTTAATTGCTCTGGTGAGTAGTGACATACCGCACATCCGATCCAAATGTGACATGTTATGACAGATGGATGCAATATATTCGCTGCTGCCAATAGAAATGAATGAGCGATTTAAAACAGCGAATTTTTTATGTGGGTCACTTAAACAAATAAAACCGCACCACGTAAGTGTTGTGCCATTTGCAATAAAAAACAGAGTACACTTTACAGTACTCTTTTATGCAATGCATTATTATTGTTTATCTTATCAAATAACGGGTGAAAAGCTAACGTCAGTTATTATAATCACGAGCTGCATTTAATAATAATAAGTTGACTTTATCACCATCTTTGAAACGTTTCTGTTTTGACTTTTGAGCTAATTACAAAATTGTATTTGCCAACTGAAGCGTCAGTGCAGAACGTAATGCATGTTATCTGTATATACGACAACTATTGAAAGCGAAGGTCATCAAGATCTGGAATCTGGAACCAAAGGAATCTTCGTTGACTAGCCATTTATGTGTGTCATATATGCCCACTCTACCTTCCCTCAACAAATCCTTCCATTTGCGTCATCCCATTTCGAAATGCCGTTTATTCTCTGGAGATTTTACCCGTAAAATCAAGATTGAAAATTACAAAATCCTTCTAAGAAAATTTCGTTGTTTCACGCTTACTTACTAGACACACGCCCTATACAAGTAAAATACACCTTCAGGTATATATACCTTACTTGGCAGAAATACACAACTGATAAAGTGCAATATGTTGTTTTTAGTTCAATTCCAATTTTTATCCTTTTACCAGTAAATTGCTTTACTTGGAACACGTCAAGTCAAACCTAACAAGTTACGACTTTTTTCAATACTTGAAAGTAGCAAAAATCACCATCATCGCGATTTTACACCTTTCACAATCAGTGAAGTGCTCTTTATCCATTTCACAGTGGGATAGCAATAGAATTGATTTTCTCAGATTATTCCATTTTCCCATTTTCACACATGACAATATTCATTTCCATATTGGCGAAAATCAAAAACATTCCAAGCCCCCGTGGGCATTTTCTTATCCTCTTTTAGCATCATAAAGGAAAATTCCGCTAAGCTGTACTACTTCCTAGAACACGCTACTTCAGCCATACCCAATACATTACTTACGATTGTATGCTTTTGCACCTTCGCAGCTTTACTGCATAATAATCAGCGAACATTCACAGTTACAAGTTACAAGCTACAATCCCCATGAATGATAAAATGTGTTCATACGTTCCCTCTCACGCCAGACTTCACCAAAGCAGCAAATCAATATCCTGCCACAGAGACAAACTGAATAAGAGATTCCAGACGAGTTTGCCAAATGCCAGTGCGGAATTCGCTTTGCAAACTGGAACTCATCATCACATCGCATTATTCCACGCTTATGGACACTTCATG
>JAHZND010003321.1:0-10800 GCA_027744115.1 Acrocyrtus sp. NNG-2020 | reverse complement strand
TGTTTTTTGCCGAAAGCAAGTTTTCCTTTAAAAATGCCAAAACTCAGCCGAAAAGCCATTCACCAGGTAAAGAATAAAAAAAAGCGAAAAGAATTGTATATTTTTAAGGGGGAGGATCTATCTGTCCATATATATTTTTAGAAGAGATATATTTTTTTTATCCAGTCAACCGATTTAATTGTCGGAGTAACAAATCTCCATACAAGCAAAACGATTTGCTTAGGTCCATCCTGCCATGTTCATGATTATGCATAAATAAATATCAACAGAAACACCAACTTACATACTTCAGCCTTCTACATTTTTTATTCTTTTCCTTAAGAAAAAAATAATAATTGGGTATAATTATATGGAAAATTCTCACATAGTTACTCATAGTCCGAATCTCCCATTATTATATTATATTACCGCTGGTAAAACAGGTAGAACACACAAAAACACCTATTAAGCAATCGAAAAGGAAAGGAGAGCCTTTTTTTCGAGAGCTCTCCTCCTAAAAGATTCTAATCACGATGCTGTAGGCAATCCGTTGAAATCCGATGTTGTTCTTCTACAAACAAGCGTGAATCTCACTTTGGCTGTGTGTGTGAGGAAGAAAAAAAGGAGAAAGAATAAGAAGGAGAGATAAAAAAAGGCAACTTGTCCTCTTAAAAAGAATTAGTAGATGGGCTCATGTACATGTGTGGATTGTAGGATTCGATACGCATATTGAAATTGACTGGTTTGGAGGTGGCATCGTAAAATAAAAACCTGTGCGGTGGTGCAGTATGGATGGTCTGCTTAGTCTACGAGAAGAAAATAAGCAAAAGTTCAATCACTTGTTTTTACGCTTGTAAATATGACATAATATGCTAATATGCTTATTGTATAAGCAAAAAAAAATATTATTAAGTTGCAGGATGCATGCATGCATGCAATAAAGTAAAAAAATATGCTTGCAACAGTACCTATAGGAAAAAAAAGAGAGAAATAGCTAACATCCAACTTGTTTTAGAATTCTATTATTCTTCCATCTCGTCCGAAAAAAAAATTCTGCGTGTAATCTGGGGTTGTAGTAAGAAAGAGAAGGCAACCAAGCCCAAGAAAAGAGTGGAGAGCAGGTTGAAAAAAAAGAGAAGCAGAAGAAGAAGAAGAGAATTTTTTATATTTTCTTTTTGCTTCAAGTTCAAGGGGCTTTACCTCACGAACTTTGCGTTTTTAGTAGTGGCTGTAGTGGAGAGAACAGAGAAAGAATAAAAATGGTAAATATTTTTTACCGTGCTTTTGTGCGACTCTCTCACTGAGCATTTTATTGCAGTGTGCTTTGTATGGCTCTATTCACTATTGGCAAAAAAAAATTTTATAATAGTTGCCAGCATGCAATGCTCACTGGCTTGGAGTTCTATTGCTGCTCACTGCTCACTCATTCAGAATTTTTTTTTCGATTCCACTGGACATTCGCGTTTGCTTAAAATGGAATGCTATTAGGAGCCAGATGAGGGTGAGTGGATTGAGCTTGCATGATGGGATTTATGGATGAGTGTTTTTATGCAAAAGCCAAAGCCAGAGCCAGGCTAAACTGCAATGATGTTTTTTTGTATAGCTGACTATTTTCTTGAAGTGACTGGGCTTATAAGATGGGATGTTCCTGTGTGTGGCTCTCGTCTTGTAACAGGATTTATGTCGCTTTCCCTTGTTTGTCTGAGAAGAAGTGAAGTTAAACATTTCACGTGGAGGAACCCCTTCTTTAACAATTCAGTTTTTAGCTGCATCACAGAAAGTGTGCTTCCTTTGCTGTGATTTTTTGTTGAGTTTTTGTGTGGCCTGTCTCGACTGTTGTCTTATTAACAATTCAGTATTCTGAAATAGGTGGAATCCTGCCCAGCATTATTGTAGCGTATTCTTTTTTTAAAGAGTGCATGCAAGTGTGTAAATGACAGAGACACGCACTTGCGTACAAAAAATGTCCTTAATTTTTGGCTTGCTTTTTGGAGGAAACATCAAATTAAAATTCGCAACCACAACCACCACCTTTTCTAGCCTTTTACAATAGTATAACTTTTGCGGGGAGGTGGACAGGTGAAACTTTACGATTATGAGTGCTCCGCAGAGTGTGGAGGAGGGTGGAGGAAGGTTTTGCTCTCCACCACGCGATCATTTATTCTTTGCACCAAAAAAAATGTTTCTGCAGTTTTACTAACTGAGAGGCAACCGGAAGACACTGCTAAATCAAATAGAGTCTGTGCTGACTCCGGCTCATAACCTAAATCCTATTTTCCAAGAAGGGCACACTGTAATTTCTTGTTTTTGGGATCGGGTTTAACCCGAATTTTCATTCCATCTACTTATTATTCCAAGAAAAATCCGTTTTTATTAAGTATGAGTGCTTCCTTTAATCTGCCAGCGATACATGTGGCATAAATTCCGTCTGATTTTCTTCCTTTTTGGGGCCCATATCAAAATATTTTTCTGTCAAGGACTTTCCACCAGACAGAAAGAGAGAGGAAGCCACTGAAATTTATTTATTCCAGGAAGCTCCATCATCAGAAAAAAATCAAATTTCTCTTAAAAATATTTGCCTCAAAGTTTTTTTTCTAAATTTGGTTTAACATTTTTTATAATATTTTGTAGGATAAGCTGTGTGTAAAGAACCCACTTATTTATATATGTCTTACATATTATTCCCCAGAAACAATTTTTTTTCTTCTTCTTCTCAGTCTGACTGCGCACTTGTAACCCACATGCAACCAACAAAAAAAGTGGATTCTCCTCCTCACTTCAAAGGATGTAGAGCAAATAGTAAAAAAAACTGCGATCAAAGCAACTAACTTTTTTTTGGGGTGGATAGGAAATGGAAAAAAAATATCCTTGGAGTTGAGAAAGAAAAAGGATTTTTTTATATTTTGTGCTGTTGCATGTAACAAGAATTATGAATGTATCCGAATAACTGTGAACATGTTTATGTTGTATGTTTTCTGCACACATTCTTTTCTCTCCTTGGCTAACATCCTGTGGCAGCAACAGGAACAGTGAGAAAAGGGAAAAGAGAGCGGTTTTACTTTTAGAAAGTCTCACTCCGTTTTTTTACTTCGTCTTCTTGTGCTCACTGTTTAACTCCAAAAATTCATTTTTACTTACATGCATGTGGTAAAAACGGATATGGTANTGCTCACTGTTTAACTCCAAAAATTCATTTTTACTTACATGCATGTGGTAAAAACGGATATGGTATCGCGAGCACACATCTTTATACATCAGCAAACGGGAGAGGAAAAAAGGCCCACAAAAAAAATAAAGCAAACCGCTGGAATGGCTTCATGTAAGAGGAAAACACGCGCTTTCTGGTCACTACTCACTACTTTTCATACATTATGAATGTGCCCAAGAAGTAAAAAAAAAGAAAGTTGAGGGTAGACCAACTTATACATGCTCCCCACAACACACATGCTAAATTCCAATAATATTATTATGATAATGGTATGACATGCTGATACATAAGTTTAGTTTGTATATAGCGCGCGGCATGCAGAAACAGTATAAAAAAACCTTTTTCGTTTCTCTTCTTACATAGTCCTCTAGTTCCTTTTAGTACACAGCTGGTGTCTCCCCGAAAAAAAATATGTATATTTGTGGAAGCTCATGACTCATATTTTGATATGAGCTCGTAAATAGGGCTGGAAATGGATGATGAAAAAAAGGCTATGAATTTCTACATTTGTGGGGCGATATGCGGCGCTCCCTCTCACTCTGGTGAGGCAATCTGTGTAATCTCGTGAAAAACATGTCGTTTTGAAAAGTTGGGCATGAAAGCATGCGGAATTGGGCTGGTGCCTTTGATAGGGTTTAGTGATTGCATGCAGGCCATTTATGTCACCTTTCTCCAGAGCTCCCGTCTCCTCTCCGGAATAAATGAAGTATTCTGACTACGATGCGATTCATGCAGATTTATTTTTCGCTGAGAGGGCAAAACCCCACTTCGGTTTTTTTCTAGTAGTCAACTATTGCAGTTCAACGCTCCATTTGTTCAACTATTCTGGGGTGTGGAGAGAGAGAGAGAGTGCCCCACCGGAAAAAAATATGTATTTTTAGGCTCTGCAATCACGGAATGTATGAATTTTTAGATAAAAATATGTGTTTTTTTGTGAGAACGATGAAAGAGACAAAGTAGAGGAAATAACTCAAATATTTGTGCTTTCCCCTGAGTTTTCTTGTTGATCTCGCAGCTATTTTTCCTCTTTTTCCTGGTGTGGTGGCCCACCATAAATTGTCCAAACTTTCATTCTCCAGAAAAATATGTGCTCTGCTGGGGTTGAGCTGGAACTGATATTTTTAATGGGAGCCGGTGAATTAGATTTTTTCTGCATTTTATGCAGTTATTAAAATAGGATAGGGTTTTTTCCAGTTCTCCTCCAGCTAAAAATGTAGATTAGCTAATGCACGAGCAAGAAAAAAAAGTTACTTTTTGCAATTTAATTTTCTCCCTCCTACTCCTGTGCAGAGCTGATTTTTCCATGCTGCGCCGAAATATATAAAAATTTGTATAACGGAGCCCGCACTAGTTAGACTCAGGCCAAGAGCTGATAAATTATGGAGTGCTCTTGTGCTTGCTCACACAATTCCAAAATTGAAAGTGAAATTGTAGCCTACTTATGCATATGCATACCCACTCCTGGAGCCATCACTAAGACTCCATTTTATGCAGTGCTCCCTTTTTTCCTTCTTAGCTCAATTGAAACGTGCATTGGTTTCATCAGCTTTGCATGCCTCTTAAAAAAGGAGTTTTTGCTTTCCCTCAAAAAAAGATACGTATGGAAATGTTCTCGCCGAGGATTGAATGGCTTTTCGTTGCACCATTTTCTCCTCCTTTTCCTTTTTTTACCAAAGTGTAATGCAATATTATTTGTGTAGTGAAAATACACAGAAGCCGAGAGAAAAAAATCCTTTAAAAGCCCATGTATTTCCATAGATCTTCCGAAAAACATTTTTTTCTTCTCCCTTCCACTCTCTATTTTTTTTCTCCCCTACTAGCCTACTTCTTTTCCTCCCAAAGTAAAAAAAATCAGCTCAATAATGGCTTCGCGAAAGCCAAACTGAACCAGAACCAGAGCCCAGCAAAAAAAACCAGACCTTCCTTCCCAATATCCCACGTTAAAGGCAATATTGAAATCCGTGTCGATGTCCATGGGCCTTCACACGCTAAGAGATGTGAAGTCGAGTCCACTTGCCATTCCACTTCGCAATTCCTTACAACCAACTCGACTCTATTTTTTCTCTTTCTCCACTCTCAAGCATAAAATTTCATTCAGAGAGGGGGAGCGCGTTAGTATATTTACAGCTCGCATAAAGAAAAAAAAACCTGGAGAGGAGAGAAAAACCGGAAAAAAATCTAATAATAATGCAAGAAATACATATATATTTCCCGGTCTCCTAGTAGAAAAAGAGAACTCCGCGAATTTATGGAGTAGTTCTATTACAAGCAGTAAAGCAATAATAGCCGTGCACATACACGAACAGATAAAAAAGGCAGGAAAGAAAATAGGCCGGGGAAGAATATAAATAAACTGCTTCCAGTATTTCCAGGAAGGAGTTCGATGTGAACAGGAAGAATAGCGAGTTGGAAAAAAAAGTGTCACATTATTCCAGCGAGAGGGAGAGTGTGTGGGTGGGTGCGCGATGAGGGTATTTTGTCACAGGCGGATATATCTTTGCAATCTCTTACGAGAAAAATAAAGAAGAAAACTCTTTTCTGTGGTTTCTCCGTTTTGTCCAGCTATTATTGTATGACTTAAAAGGAATATTTAATGCAAGTCAGATGCATTTATTTATGTTCCGGCGCTGGCACTCGAAGCCCACTTCATTTTGGGAGCACGTAAAGATAAAATAGTACCTATTTTTCTGGCATTGTTACGCAGCACTGACAGCCGAAAATAATAATAAAAAAATGTGTAAGCGCCACGAGTACCGATTTCCAAGCTCCAGCAGCATCAAAAAAAAATTTTTTTTTCGTGTATTGTATTATTTGCCCTGTTTCTTTGAAGACTAAAAATGGAAAAAAATGTTTATTTTTGGAGAGGTGGCTGCGGCTACAGCTGGACTTGGAGTTATGAATTTGGTATTTTTGCTGTACTCCTATTTTTAGGCATACCGACAAGAAATGAAAGGGTTTCATTGTTACTTCCAAGAGAAATAAGCAAAGTCCCTTTGCCGACTTTCAGAGAAAAAACTCGCCGCACCTTTGTTTATTTTTTGATCCATTTATACTGGTTCAGAAATTACGATGCTGGTTAGTCTTCAATAATCCAATTTTTGAGAAAAGAATCTCGAATTTTTCACGCTAAACTGCATAATAATAAATGGCGGGAATTTTATTGTTGTCAAATATCCACTTGCCAGTTGCCACATTGCCCAATTTTTTTTAAAAAAAAGTGGTTGTGTGAGGCTAGCTACCGTGCCGCATTTATCCACCTCGACTGGTAATGTCTGTCGCAAGAGCTGCGATTAAAAGTTCTTTAAAATTCCATTTAGGTATATCCCATTTTTGTCCCTGCTCAGCTCCCACACACGACTACCACCATTATTCCACTTTGCCTTCTGATTTATTGCAAACAGGGAACGGAGCGGTGTTCACGTTTATCATTTCAAATTACCATTTTTTATCAAAAAAGAATTTCATTTCTTGTGAGAAAGCATAATATTAAAAAGAAAATGGTCATGTCACACAATTCCCTTCATAATTGGACTATAAGCTCAATTCACACAAAAATAAACAATACTAACCTTGCCCATCACACCCTTAAAAAGCTATTCTTACAATTTTATAGTAAACGCAGATGGTCCTTAAAGTTATTCTCGTGTATATATTTGTCTCCTTATCACGCATGTCGCACTTCACCAAATGAAAAAAATAGGAATCTGCTGAGGGCGAGGTGAGATGTGCGAGCTCAGAGCTGGGAGTATTTTTTTCTTCTTCTTTTTACCTTAGACTAGTGAGGTGAGCCGGGCCGAGGTGAGATTTATTCAGGTAATAATTTATATCTTGATGTAAAAGGATGGTGTGGACAACAATACGACAGATGTAATAAATAACTCTATTCTGACATAATGGTAAAGACGTTTTTTTTCTTTATGTGAGCTTTGTGTGTGCCTAAGTCATAATGTTTACGTTTTTAAGACCTTTCAACCTTCTCGCGCATTTTTTTGTGTGAGCAATGAATCCCAAAAAGAAAAAAAGTGCACTTTTCTGTGCAGCGCATACCACACCAATAAATAAATCGCTGTAAAATTGCCTGTATTTTTTGAAGGGACGTTATAGTATTTCTCCCAAAATATATATTTTTTTGTGTGATGTTATGATGAAATCACCCTGCAAAAATGGCTGCCATTGCACACTTACGAACTCACAATCCGAAATTGATGTTGGCTTGTTGCAGCGAAAACAGCTAAGTCCCTACTCGACACCCATTTCCTGCTCATAATCCCACTAAATTTCGGTCGAAGCGGAGCTCTGGAGAAGAAAAAATATATGAACCGTCAGCATTCTCCCTTCTTCTATTTCTCTCTTCCTCGGAATCTGGACTAGTAGTGGCAGATTTCTGGCATAAGTGGATCATTTATCTGTGTACATGGCTGTAATAACAATTTAATATCAAAAGGCTCATTTCTCCTCACGACGACCCAAAACTAGTCACTAGTCACTGGCGAGAATGGAAGGAAGCGCAATTGAGCTCAAGAGAGAATCTTTCCACTGATCAAAGCAAGCGAAGTTTTTTTTTAAAAAAAAGGGTAACCGACTAGAAGCCGCTCTCCTCCTGCTGACCAATATATTTTCTCCTCACTCCATTATTATTTCGTGAGTGCGAGCTGCACTCTGCACTCCCAGATGAATGGCCACATTATTAAAGGAATAAAGCAGTGAGAGAGAGAAGAGTGCTATTTTCACCCAGATTTTTCAGTGTCATTTTTCAATCCAAGCTAAAGAAGAAAAAATTTCCGACAAGGCTTGATTGCGATTGTGTGCTATAGCTCCCTCTCCCTTTTCATTGTATTCTTTCCGTTTCCTCCGGCGAAAAAATTGCAAAAAAAACTTTTTTTTCTATAGTCGCTTTTATGGAGAAACTAGTTCGCTTTCGGTTCCTGTTTTCTTCCCTTCTTATCTTGCATCTTTAGAAGGGAGATGGAAGATCTGAAAGTTCTCCAATCGGGCCTAAAACAATTTTCGGATTTTTTTCTTATGTTTTTTTGGCAAAGGCCACATAAAAATGGAAGTCGTTGTGAGGCTCGTTGCTCGTTTGATCACAAAATAAAAAAAAGAGAAACGACAGGGAATTGGTATCGAACAAGCTGCCGTAATGTGTGATTATTATTATGATCGTGATTGCTACTGACACAAGTGAGTGCGGTGGAGCAGAGCAAAGCAGTAGCAAAACAGAGAGTTTCTGTATGAAGTTTATTTAGTCTTTTTTTCCCCGACCGACATTCCCATAAAATTTCACACGAAGTAGGAGAGAAGGTGCCTCATGTCATGTCTCCGGCAGACAAGAGCACAGCCAAGACCAAAGCTGTACCATGCAATCATCCTCATCAGAATCACCATCAAAATCAAATCACGGGCCGGAGGAGTACGCAAAGGGAAGTAGGATACGTAACATTTTACAGAGAGAGCAGCGAGCATGCAACCATGCATTTTCATCCTTCTCGTGTGCTTTTTTTCAGTATTTTTAGAAAATTACACAGACCTATAAAGGAAAAAGGCTTCCCATGTACATTTCAATTTTATAGAAAACAGTTACATTTACATTCTGTTTATATGGGTATGAGCGGAGGCTATTTAATTTTCTTTTTCTTGAAAAAAAATCATTTTTTTTCTTAAAGTCTCCTTACACAAAAAAAGAGTATAGATGGAGAAGACTTTTTTTGAGTTTTTTTCTAGTGGATACACATATTTTTTTCAAGAAATTGAAGCCAAATATGTTTGTATTCCTTGGCTAACCTCAATATTCCCTAGAATGAAGCTGAAAATGGGGAAATGCTGACTTTTCTGTGGTTCGTGGTACACACAGAAGAAGGTAGTGACTATGGCGGATGATGATTATTGTCGGTTTTTCTTCCTTATAAAAAAGGGACTGTTATGTTTTGTGTACTTTGCGTTTGTAATATTATTATTACATTCCTCCTCCTTCTATGCTCTCATGACTCATGCTGAGTGAGATACAAGCTTCTGTTTGGATTTTGGCTTTTTTTGGAAGAATGAGAAGAAAAAAAGTTTCATTTTACAGCAGCGTTATATACACAATAATAAAACAACAAAGTCGAAAATTGCTCTTCTCCAATAATACAATTTTTTTCGGCTTTCTCAAGTACGGAAACTTGACCGATCTCCGCTATACTGACTACTCAGATAAATTTTTTTTTGCCAAGATCCTGGATAAACTCTCCAGCAATATTCAAGCAATATTCCTGCAATAGTAAAAAAAACGTATCGAGCGAAGAAAAAAAATATATCTTCCAATAACACACGTAAATGGAAGTCTCTCCAGCAATATTCAAGCAATATTCCTGCAATAGTAAAAAAAACGTATCGAGCGGAGAAAAAAATATATCTCCCAATAACACACGTAAATGGAAGATGATCTTACTTGAGTGGAGACTGGAGAGCACACTGCAGAAAAAATAATGCGTCTTTCCTCCGTCCAGAAGAATGGATGGATGGAGAAGAGGTATAATGGAAAATACAATTTTTTTTCAACTTGTTCATAAATAACTGCGCATATTTCAAACCTGTTTATTATTAGAGATGACTTTTAGAATGGGACTTTTTTTGAAAAAAAAAATTATGTTAAATGATTTCACTCTAAAAATCTGTTTTCTTCTAGGTCCCTAAAGGGAAAAAAATTTACAAGATTGTTTTGTGAGGGCTGCGTGGGGCAGCATATTTTCTGTTGACATAAAGCTCCCTTTTGTTTGCGTAGCTGTATTCATTCCCATTGTTAGCAGCCGAGATAAACATGACCCATCACGGTTATTGCTATTATGATTGGTAATGACGGTGATTATTATGACGACTATTGAGGGTTGCACTTTTACAATAAGACACATCCTAGTTTACTGTATCATCTCCGCTCAGCTACTGCAGTGAGCAGTAGTGAGCGTCCTCAAAAATCTAAAAAATTCTAAAAAAGAGTTCCCTTTCCTACTATGTAATAACGTGTACCTCACGAAGCAACATAAGAATATTATATTTAGGGCCACCAGCTAGCAGCAATCTTGTTTCCTCAGACATTAAAATAAATATTTAGGATGAGTCTTTTATTTCCCGTGTTGTGTAAAATGCAAGCAATTTTTACGATATCATCATCATTATCACGTAAAACATCCGAACCTCAAAGAGTTATCATTATATTATAGCTACCATTTACGATATAATGAGAGTTCCAAAAAAAATGCTGAGAGGAAAGGGAGGGAGTGGAAATGAGCAGTCAAGTTCAGGACAAGTGGTAAAAATGGAGCTTTTGTGGCTATATGTCTCTTCTTCACTGTAAGTTCGGTGCAAGCTAAATAGTAATCTTGATAGGAGAGAGCTGCAGTTTATAAATTACAGTTGCATTTTATTGTGTTGCCTGATCTGGCCAAAATATAAAAAAATAAATATAGAGAGGGATGTGAGTAGAGGGCCAGTAGAAGTGGTTGTAAGGGAGAGGGAGAGAAAATGGGAAAATTGAGGATGTTCCATATAAAAATGATTATGTCATAAAATGTAACAATGTTTGTGTAGCTCCTTCGATCATCATCATATGAGTGATGAGTGATGAGATGATAGCTTTT